>JARQWZ010006539.1:0-10000 GCA_033150135.1 Gobio occitaniae
AATGGATGATGAATGGATGATGGATGGATGATGGATGGATGATGAATGGATGATGGATGGATGATAGATCGATGGATAGATTATAGACGGACGGACGGATGGATCGATGGATAGATAGATGGGCAGATGGATGGATGGATATATAGATAGATGGATGGATTAAAAATGGAAGGATGGATGATGGGCGGATGGATGGATGAATGATAGATGGATGGATAGATGATAGACGGATGGATGATGGGCGGATGGATGGATGGATGAATGATAGATGGATGGATTGGATGGATGATGAATGGATGATGGATGGATGATAGATGGATGGATAGATGATAGACGGATGGATGATTGATAGATGGATGGATGATAGATGGATGGATGGAGGGATGATAGATGAATGGATGATGTATGATAGATGGATGGATGGAGGGATGATAGATTAATGGATGATGTATGATAGATGGATGGATGGATGATGGATGGATGATGGATGGATGGAGGGATGATAGATGAATGGATGGATGGATGGATGGATGATAGATGTATGGATGATAGATGGATGGATGGAGGGATGATAGATGTATGGATGATAGATGGATGGATGGAGGGATGATAGATGTATGGCTGATAGATGGATGGATGGATGGATGGATGGATGGAGGGATGAAAGATATATGGATGGATGGATGGATGGAGGGATGATAGATGGATGTATGGATGATGGATGGAGGAATGATAGATGTATGGCTGATAGATGGATGGATGGATGGAGGATGATAGATGGATGGCTGATAGATGGATGGATGGATGGATGGATGGGTGGATGGATGGATGGATGGAGGGATGATAGATGGATGTATGGATAGATTGTCACACTCTGTCCATAAGATGTTGTTCACAGCTGAAGGTTACATAATTAAAACAACAAAAAAAAGAAAAGAAAGATGCACCATTTTCCTGTCCACACAGACACACACAGGCAGACACACACACATGGGAGTGATGGGAGTGATGGGAATGATGGGAATGATGGGAATGATGGGAATGATGGGAGTGATGGGAATGATGGGAATGATTACAGAGGCGTTTGTTTCGTTCGTGCGGAGCGTTTTGTTTTTCTGTTGTCGCATTGTGTGAAGTCTTACTCACTCGGTTTAATTGGCTCTCGCAAAAACTCTGCGTTTGATCAAATTATCCTCGTTCGCACTGAGGCTTGTTAGAAATCCCTTAAAGAAACGAGCCTCCGACTCCACAAGCTGTTGAGCTGAGGTGTGAGAGCTGAGGGATGTTAAACCTGATCGCAGACACGAAGGGTTAATCACCCGGTTTAACCCAAACTCAGCGATCGCACACCTGACAACATCTATCACTGATGCACACATCTGACTGAAATCACGGAGGATTTGACTCATTAATGATGAAGAATAAAGATCTTTATTCTCATTGATGGTTCATGAAGAACCTTAGAATATTTCCTTTGGTGGAAAACGGTTTGTTAGTTTATTAAAATGTTCTTTGCACTAATAAAAAATAATGTTTCTTTTAAGAACTGTTCACTGAAAGCTTCTGAACCCTTTTGCAACCTTCATTTTTAAGAGTGTGTGCGATTGTCACACAGGTCAGAGGTCACAGACGGAGGAAGCCAGTCTGGATGGGATGTGTGATCTCCAGTCGCCACCTGGTGGTGTAAGAAACCAACAGCCGTTCAGACTCTTATTCATTCACAGGATATTCATTCTTCATATCAACAATTGTATTTTCACTACACTGTAAAAAAATATATATTTCAAAAGTAAGTTACCTGGTTGCCTTAAAATTTTGAGTACATTGAAATAAAAAATTTGAGTTAATACTATGAACATTTTTGAGAATCGACATCACACTCTAAAAAATGCTGGGTTAAAAACAACCCAAGTTGGGTTGAAAATGGACTAACCCAGTGAATGGGTTGTTTTAACCCATCGGTTGGCTTGAATGTTTGCTTAAAACAACCCAATCGCTTGGTTAGTCCATTTTCAACCCAACTTGGGTTGTTTTTAATCCAGCATTTTTTTGGAGTGCACCCTTTATTCAAATATTATTAAAAGATTTTGTAAGCATATTGCGTAATTGTGTGTTTTATTTGTTATAATGCAGTGAAACATGCCAAATTGTGCTATTTTCATGATTTATCACAACATTTTTATTTTATTTATGTGGTTCAGATACAATAATATTTTGTGTTTCTATTTATTAAACCAATTTCCTTCATTGTATTTACTCAAATTTGATATATATATATAATTTTAAATAATTTCTATGAACTCAAAATGTTAAGGCAACCAGGTTACTTATGTTTTTTAAGTTAAACCAACAATATTTTTTTTTACAGTGAAATGTCACCATAGTCTGTCATTCAAATTCAATTCCTGATATAAATATAATTTCAGATATCTAAAACAATCACATTCATGATATCAGAAATTAACATTATTACTAGTGACAATTGAATTGTTGATATCAAGAATTGAATTTGAATGGCAGCCTATGGTGACGTTTCACTAGTGCAAATTCAATAATGATAACAAGAATTAAAGTTTTTAGTTGAAATTCAATTGTTTATATCAAGAATTAATATCCTGTGAATGAATAAAAGACAAAATGGCTGATTCAAATAATTGAATATGAGTGATTATAAATATTCAGCACACACACTTACAATATCAGAGTAGAACACATTTTGCATAAACAGTAAATACACTATTGGAAAAATAGTACTTATGGTATTCATTGATGTATTTTGTGAATATCACACGGCTCATGAATATTGTAACATCACTACAACCACCACAGAACATTTGAGAGGGATTTTATTTTAGTTTAAGAAAGTTAACATCACAGATTCTTATAAAAACATTTTAATAAATATATTTCAAAAATCTTATTGTTAGACTATGATTATAACACCTTCGAATAAAATGTGCATTATGTTCTTACTTTGACCTTGGAAGATAAACAAAATGATTAATTAACAAATTAATCGTTTTCTAGAAACCTGAAAATGTTTGTAATTAAAAAGAATGTGCAAATATAGTCAAACTATTTAATATATTTTTTAATAAACTGTCACCATAATGATCTAAATGCATATGTCTACATGATTTACATTGTAAATTATTTACGTTTTTCAAAAGAAACCATATTGACCTATTTTTCTGCACTAAGCAACATACATTTGTTTGTTGAGAATCAAGAGTTTTACCAGACTTTAGTGTTTATTATATAAACATACACGTTGTTTTAATGCCACTGTGAAGATGGACGCGCACGGGAGAGGCGGGAATCCTCGTCACGCGCCGCGGGCGGGAAGAACCGCACCGGCGGGAACGGAGGCGATACCGAAACCGAAGTGCTGACATTCAGCAGGACCGGGGCCTTCAAAACCTGGCATTCTGTGAGGAAACTTTTCATTTTCTGAGGAAACTATTTATTTATTTATTTATTTCAGGAGACTTTTAATTCTCCGAAATAACTCTGTGAGGAAACTAGACTTTAACGTTCACAAACTGCTCTTCACCACCTGTTTATTGTCATATAGTCTAAATTAATCACCACACGAGCGTGATGGATGCCATATGATTATAATCTGACATTTAAACTAATCATATTTCACTTTATTTTTATTATTAATAACCGTTTTACCCGCTGTGACGGTTGCGTCTGTACGGATGTGAGTTTGAGTTTAAATGGGCAAAAACACCAAACAATACCGATCAAACCGAGTGTGAAGTGAAACAATGAATATGTATGTGTGTGTGAAATCATAGAAAACGGTCTTTGAAGCTTTTTATATGCTCAAATTTCTCTCTTTTATCTCGTGTGTGTCTCATATTTGGCATGTTTCTCTCTCTCTCTCAGATGGTGTTGGCCGTGGATGATCACTGTCAGTACACACACACACACACACACACACACACACACACACACACACACACACACACTGGATCTGACCTGACACAACATAGGTGAGTGTGTGTATCAATACCTTTAAAATGCCGTAAAATACATACAATGAGCCAATCAGTTTTGGTTTCAAAAAGTATAAAGCGAGCAACTCGTATGGTTTTATAGGACAACACTGTTAAAAAACACAATACATAATATAAACAAACAGCAGATCAAATCCTTTTTTAATATTGGACAAACAACATTTAATTCAAATGTTCACTTCTTTATGATAGAAATGCTTCAGCCGCTATAATTTCTTCATGAGCATGTGAACATCAAAACAGGCATTACATCGCAATGGACAGATCACGTGTTTAGAAATATTTCGATGCTTTCTTCTGTGTTGGTGTAGGTTTATAAATGATTTGCCTTACCCAATCTGGTGAAATGGCACATGTTGCGTTCCTAGATCAACGTTATTAGCAACTCAAACGAGAAATATCACGTTTAATATCGCAAGATCTCGTCACAGGCCTCACGCCCCTTGAATAACACGTCTGAGTGTTGAGCGTTGAGTGTTGAGCGTTGAGCGTTGAGCGTTGAGCGTTGAGCGTTGAGTGTTGAGCGTTGAGTTGAGTTGAGTGTTGAGCGTTGAGTGTTGAGCGTTGAGTGTTGAGCGTTGAGTTGAGTGTTGAGCGTTGAGCGTTGAGTGTTGAGTGTTGAGTGTTGAGCGTTGAGTTGAGTGTTGAGCGTTGAGTGTTGAGCGTTGAGCGTTGAGTGTTGAGTGTTGAGTGTTGAGCGTTGAGTGTTGAGTGTTGAGTGTTGAGCGTTGAGTGTTGAGTGTTGAGTGTTGAGTGTTGAGCGTTGAGCGTTGAGTGTTGAGTGTTGAGTGTTGAGCGTTGAGTTGAGTGTTGAGCGTTGAGTGTTGAGCGTTGAGTGTTGAGTGTTGAGCGTTGAGTGTTGAGCGTTGAGTGTTGAGTGTTGAGCGTTGAGCGTCGTGTTGAGTGTTGAGCGTTGAGTTGAGTGTTGAGCGTTGAGTGTTGAGTGTTGAGCGTTGAGTTGAGTGTTGAGCGTTGAGTTGAGTGTTGAGTGTTGAGTGTTGAGCGTTGAGTTGAGTGTTGAGCGTTGAGTGTTGAGCGTTGAGTGTCGTGTTGAGTGTTGAGCGTTGAGTTGAGTGTTGAGCGTTGAGTGTTGAGTGTTGAGTGTTGAGTGTTGAGCGTTGAGCGTTGAGCGTTGTGTTGAGCGTTGAGTGTTGAGCGTTGAGTGTCGTGTTGAGTGTTGAGCGTTGAGTTGAGCGTTGAGTGTTGAGTGTTGAGCGTTGAGCGTTGAGCGTTGTGTTGAGTGTTGAGCGTTGAGTGTTGAGCGTTGTGTTGAGCGTTGAGTGTTGAGCGTTGAGCGTCGTGTTGAGTGTTGAGCGTTGAGTTGAGTGTTGAGCGTTGAGTGTTGAGTGTTGAGCGTTGAGTTGAGTGTTGAGCGTTGAGTTGAGTGTTGAGTGTTGAGTGTTGAGCGTTGAGTTGAGTGTTGAGCGTTGAGTGTTGAGCGTTGAGTGTCGTGTTGAGTGTTGAGCGTTGAGTTGAGTGTTGAGCGTTGAGTGTTGAGTGTTGAGTGTTGAGCGTTGAGTTGAGTGTTGAGCGTTGAGTGTTGAGCGTTGAGTGTCGTGTTGAGTGTTGAGCGTTGAGTTGAGTGTTGAGCGTTGAGTGTTGAGTGTTGAGCGTTGAGCGTTGAGCGTTGTGTTGAGTGTTGAGCGTTGAGTGTTGAGCGTTGAGTTGAGTGTTGAGTGTTGAGCGTTGTGTTGAGTGTTGAGTGTTGAGGGTTGAGCGTTGAGCGTTGAGCGTTGTGTTGAGTGTTGAGCGTTGAGTGTTGAGTGTTGAGCGTTGAGTGTTGAGCGTTGAGTTGAGTGTTGAGTGTTGAGCGTTGAGCGTTGTGTTGAGTGTTGAGCGTTGTGTTGAGTGTTGAGCGTTGTGTTGAGCGTTGAGTGTTGAGTTGAGTGTTGAGCGTTGAGCGTTGTGTTGAGTATTGAGTGTTGAGCGTTGAGTGTTGAGCGTTGAGTGTTGAGCGTTGAGCGTCGTGTTGAGTGTTGAGCGTTGAGTTGAGTGTTGAGCGTTGAGTGTTGAGTGTTGAGCGTTGAGCGTTGAGTTGAGTATTGAGTGTTGAGCGTTGTGTTGAGTGTTGAGTGTTGAGCGTTGAGGGTTGAGCGTTGAGCGTTGTGTTGAGTGTTGAGCGTTGTGTTGAGCGTTGAGGGTTGAGCGTTGAGTTGAGTGTTGAGCGTTGAGTGTTGAGCGTTGAGTGTTGAGCGTTGAGCGTCGTGTTGAGTGTTGATCGTTGAGTTGAGTGTTGAGCGTTGAGTGTTGAGTGTTGAGCGTTGAGCGTTGAGCGTTGAGCGTTGTGTTGAGTGTTGAGCGTTGAGCGTTGAGCGTTGAGTTGAGTGTTGAGTGTTGAGCGTTGTGTTGAGTGTTGAGTGTTGAGTGTTGAGCGTTGAGGGTTGAGCGTTGAGCGTTGAGTGTTGAGCGTTGAGTGTTGAGTGTTGAGTGTTGAGCGTTGAGTGTTGAGCGTTGAGTTGAGTGTTGAGTGTTGAGCGTTGAGCGTTGTGTTGAGTGTTGAGCGTTGAGCGTTGAGCGTTGTGTTGAGTGTTGAGCGTTGTGTTGAGCGTTGAGTGTTGAGCGTTGAGTTGAGTGTTGAGCGTTGAGTGTTGATCGTTGAGCGTTGTGTTGAGTGTTGAGTGTTGAGCGTTGAGCGTTGAGTGTTGAGTGTTGAGCGTTGAGTGTTGAGCGTTGTGTTGAGTGTTGAGCGTTGAGCGTTGAGTGTTGAGCGTTGAGTGTTGAGCGTTGAGTTGAGTGTTGAGCGTTGAGCGTTGAGTGTTGAGCGTTGATCGTTGATCGTTGATCGTTGAGTGTTGAGCGTTGAGTGTTGAGCGTTGAGCGTTGAGTTTTGAGTGTTGAGTGTTGAGTTGAGTGTTGAGTGTTGAGCGTTGTGATGAGCGTTGAGCATTGAGTGTTGAGTGTTGAGTGTTGAGTGTTGAGTGTTGAGCGTTGTGTTGAGCGTTGAGCGTTGAGCGTTGAGCGTTGAGTGTTGAGTGTTGAGCATTGAGCGTTGAGCGCTGAGCGTTGAGCGTTGAGTGTTGAGTGTTGAGTGTTGAGCGTTGTGTTGAGCGTTGAGCGTTGAGTGTTGAGCGTTGAGTGTTGAGTGTTGAGCGTTGTGTTGAGCGTTGAGCGTTGAGCGTTGAGTGTTGAGCATTGAGCGTTGAGCGCTGAGCGTTGAGCGTTGAGCGTTGAGTGTTGAGTGTTGAGCGTTGTGTTGAGCGTTGAGCGTTGAGTGTTGAGTGTTGAGTGTTGAGCGTTGAGCGTTGTGTTGAGTGTTGAGCGTTGAGTGTTGAGCGTTGAGTTGAGTGTTGAGCGTTGAGTGTTGAGTGTTGAGTGTTGAGCGTTGAGTTGAGTGTTGAGCGTTGAGTGTTGAGTGTTGAGCGTTGAGCGTTGAGTTGAGTATTGAGTGTTGAGCGTTGAGTGTTGAGCGTTGAGTGTTGAGCGTTGAGCGTCGTGTTGAGTGTTGAGCGTTGAGTTGAGTGTTGAGCGTTGAGTGTTGAGTGTTGAGTGTTGAGCGTTGAGTTGAGTATTGAGTGTTGAGCGTTGTGTTGAGTGTTGAGTGTTGAGCGTTGAGGGTTGAGCGTTGAGCGTTGTGTTGAGTGTTGAGCGTTGTGTTGAGCGTTGAGGGTTGAGCGTTGAGTTGAGTGTTGAGCGTTGAGTGTTGAGCGTTGAGTGTTGAGCGTTGAGCGTCGTGTTGAGTGTTGATCGTTGAGTTGAGTGTTGAGCGTTGAGTGTTGAGTGTTGAGCGTTGAGCGTTGAGCGTTGTGTTGAGTGTTGAGCGTTGAGCGTTGAGCGTTGAGTTGAGTGTTGAGTGTTGAGCGTTGTGTTGAGTGTTGAGTGTTGAGCGTTGAGCGTTGAGGGTTGAGCGTTGAGCGTTGAGCGTTGAGTGTTGAGTGTTGAGTGTTGAGCGTTGAGTGTTGAGCGTTGAGTTGAGTGTTGAGTGTTGAGCGTTGAGCGTTGTGTTGAGTGTTGAGCGTTGAGCGTTGAGCGTTGAGCGTTGTGTTGAGTGTTGAGCGTTGTGTTGAGCGTTGAGTGTTGAGCGTTGAGTTGAGTGTTGAGCGTTGAGTGTTGATCGTTGAGCGTTGTGTTGAGTGTTGAGCGTTGAGTGTTGAGCGTTGAGCGTTGAGTGTTGAGTGTTGAGCGTTGAGTGTTGAGCGTTGTGTTGAGTGTTGAGCGTTGAGCGTTGAGTGTTGAGCGTTGAGTGTTGAGCGTTGAGTTGAGTGTTGAGCGTTGAGCGTTGAGTGTTGAGCGTTGATCGTTGATCGTTGAGTGTTGAGCGTTGAGTGTTGAGCGTTGAGCGTTGAGTTTTGAGTGTTGAGTGTTGAGTTGAGTGTTGAGTGTTGAGCGTTGTGATGAGCGTTGAGCATTGAGTGTTGAGTGTTGAGTGTTGAGCATTGAGCGTTGAGCGTTGAGCGTTGTGTTGAGCGTTGAGCATTGAGCATTGAGCGTTGAGCGTTGAGTGTTGAGCGTTGAGCATTGAGCATTGAGCGTTGAGCGTTGAGTGTTGAGCATTGAGCGTTGAGCGCTGAACGTTGAGCGTTGAGCGCTGAGTGTTGAGCGTTGAGCGTTGAGCGTTGAACGTTAAGCGTTGAGCGCTGTCGTATCTTCTAGACGACCTTTTGCACTGCATCACTGTGAGGAGGTTAAAGCTGGATCTACACTGTTCATAACTGCATCTCATTATCAGAGACACACACACACACACACACACACACACACACACACTCACTCAGACACACACACACACTCACTCAGACACACACTCGTTCTCACACACACACTCACACTCACACACACACACACACTCATACTCACACACACACACACACACACACACACACACACACACACACACACACACACACACACTCACTCACACACTCACTCACTCACTCAGACACACACTCATTCTCACACACACTCACTCACACACACACACACACACACACACACACACACACACTCATTCACACACTCATTCACACACACACACACACACACACACACACACACACACACACACACACACACACACACACACACTCACTCACTCACTCACTCACTCAGACACACACACACACACACACACACACACACACACACACACACACACACACACACACACACACACACTCATTCACACACTCATTCACACACACACACACACACACACACACACACACACACACACACACACACCCACTCACACACTCTCTCACACACACTCATATTTTAACAAAACAGATTGATCTTGTGCACAAACTGTACGATGTTGTTGTGCATATTTGAAAATGGCTGTAACTTGATTTTCCGAATGTCTTTGATTATGAGGATCTGTTCTGTAATATTTATCTTTGACCCGTAAAAGAATCACTAATGTCTTCAGGCGATCAAGAAACTTGATTTGTATCAATCCTTTAAGTTCATTTCTTGACAGATTGTATGATGTGACCTCAAAGCACTGAACACACACACACACACACACACACACACACTTGTCTCTATTTTCCTCTCTGTCTTTATTAAGCGTCCTCCGTGATTCACAGATATGAGATTTCTGGCCTAAAATAGCCACATCTGTCAGCACACACATCATCATCTCTCTATGAGTGTGTAATGCTGGAGTGGATCCTGTTAGAGGCTCGTCTCCTGTTCAGATCCAGAGCTCTCTATCTAAAGCATCTTTCTAATGGAGAGACTGTATGACTGATGATGTCACTCTCTGATCATTCGTTTTACACTTCCTGTCTCTGAACTCAACGCTGAGATTTACAGTAAATATGAGCAAAATCAGACACTGTGGGTCATTCATAGTGTGCCTTAGCTTTCTGTTTCCTTCCATCTGTTGGCATTACAGCTTTGAAGCGTAATCTGACAGAGATGTTAAGACGTGTGTGTGTGTGTTTTTGTGTGTGTGTGTGTGTGTGTGTGTGTGTTATGCATTTATTTATTTATTTGTATTTATTTATTTATTTATTTATTTATTTATTTATTTA
>JARQWZ010006539.1:15000-51540 GCA_033150135.1 Gobio occitaniae
CTTTAACACATACAACGTATAGAGCCTTTTTACCAACTTCTTGAAATAATCCCAACTCTGGAGTTTTAAAGGATAAAAAGGTATCTTCATCCTGAATTTCCTGTGCAGCATAGACTCGTATAGGTGGAAAACTGTAGCTCCGTTCTTCCAAAGGAATTTCTAATGCTTCTCTGCCTGCTCCAGGCAGCGCTGCACGTACTTCCATTAACATCTGGTCCAGCAGACGTAAAGAGCGTATTCCTGTCTTGTTCTGGATCGAAACTGCTGTCCTCCACTCGTTGCCGTCTCTTAGATGTTCGATTTTTATGCATCCAGCTCTGACCAGACAGTTCCTCACACTGCTTGAAGACAACATTTTTGTTGGTATCAGAGGGTTATGAAACAATGGTTCTCCCAATAACCAGTCCTTTGGTCGCAACATTTCTCTGGTCACAGTAAAAGTCATATTCCACACTTTTAGCATGGATTGGTAAAAAGAAGTCAAATGGTTCAAATCCAGTTCATTCACTTTCAGTATGAACAGCTGCCTGTCATATCCCAGATTCGATGTTCTCCTTAACAGAGCGCATGCCACATTTGTCCACTCCACATCCTCTTCATATAATAGTCTTTGCGCTGCTTGTAATCGGAAAGTGCAAATCCTGCTTCTGATGTCAATCAGACTTTGTCCGCCCTCATGAGTTGGAAGATACAAAACTGACGCAGGAATCCAGTGCTGCCCTGTCCAAAAAAACTCCACCAACTTTCTCTGGATACTTTTAACAAGGTCCTCTGGTGGCTCTAAGACGCTCAATCGGTGCCATAACATGGAAGCAGCCAGGTTATTTATAACCAAAACTCTACCCCTGTAGGATAGCTCTGGCAATAGCCATTTCCATTTAGACAACTTGGCAGACACCTTCTCCAGCAAACCTTCCCAGTTCTTATCCCTATAACTTTCTACTCCTAAAAACACTCCAAGAATTTTTATACCTTCTCTTCCCCAAAATAATCCCCCAGGAAGTGGAGGTGGCCCACCATTCTCCCACTGACCAACAATAAAACCATTACTTTTTTCCCTTTCTCGTAAACATCTAAACACTCACATACTACATTTACATCTTTTTGGCTGGTAAAAAAAACAGTTACATCATCGGCATAAGCAGACAAAAAGCATCTTGAATCTCTTGGGTCACCTGGAACCATAAAACCCCTTAATTCATTCCTTAATTTACATAAAAGGGGCTCAATTGCTAGGCTATAAAGTTGCCCTGAGAGAGGACACCCCTGCCGAATACCTCTTCCCACAGGCACTGGATAAGTTAGACCAGTCCCCATCTTGAGCATTATTGAAGCACCATTATATAACAAACGTATCAGTGAGATAAAAACATTCCCAAATCCAAAAGATTCCAAGACTTTAAAAATGTACTCATGACCCACCCGATCAAAAGCTTTCTCCTGATTGATAGATAAAAAACCCACATCGCAATTTTCATTAATAGACACATCCATAACATCTCTTATTAAAAACAGATTGTCCATGATTGTGCGACCTGGAATACAATATGTTTGGTCTCTTCTGACCACAATATGTAAATATTTTTTTAACCTATTGGCTAAAACTTTAGCCAATATTTTATAGTCCGAGCACAAAGACACAGGTCGCCAATTTTTTAATAAACCTAGATCTCCATTTTTTGGTATAAGAGAGATCACAGCCCTCTGACAACTAGTTGGTAATGTGCCTTTTTCAAAACACTCACAACAAACTTCTTACAAATCTTCACCTAAAACATTCCAGAAAGTCTTATAGAATTCAGCAGGTAAACCATCTATTCCTGGTGCACGCCCAGTGGAAAGTTGTTGGACTGCATCTGAAAGTTCATTAAAGTTGATCATGATATCGAGATTTTTCTTATCCTCAGCTTTTTCTTATCCTTTGGTAGTCCTTGTAATAATTGTGCCATATTCTCAGAGTTACAGTCAGTGTGTCCATACAAATCAGCATAAAAATCCATTGCCATTTTCCTCATCTCTGTTGGATTTGATGTTAATGTTCCATTTTCCTTGCGCAGATGAAGCATTTGCTTTTGTTGTGCAACTTTCCGCTCCAGATTAAAAAAATAAGAAGTGGGAGAGTCAATGTCCTTGATAGAAGAAATTCTTGCTCTAATTAGAGCATCCTTTGCTCTTTCCTCTAAAATAGATCTTAATTCAAATTTCTTATTCCTTAAACCATTTGGCAAACCCAAGACATTTACATCCATCACACTTTCCATACCTTTTATTTCCTTCTCCAACTGCTCAATTCTCTCTTTTACACACACAGTATTGCTATAGGAAAAGTTCTGACAAAAAACCTTTATCTGCGTTTTCCCCACCTCCCACCACTGTATCTTTTTTTTCAAAATTACCTTTATTCAATTTCCACCTTTTCCAAAAATCACGGAATTTCTCACAAAAAGACCCATCCTGCAGCAGTTTAGTATTAAAATGCCAATAAAACCTGGGGCGTGCTGAAGCAATAATATTAAAATCCATGGTCACAATGTGATGATCAGAAAAACCATTAGGGAAAATGTTTGCATTGGATACTCTATTCATAGATGTTTTACTTATATATATTCTGTCTAGTCTCGCTCCAGTAGCATTAGAGTCTAATATTTTAACCCATGTATATTGTCTAATTGTTGGATTCATATTCCTCCACACATCCATTAGCTCAAACTCCTTAATAATATCAAGAAGAGCATTACTTGACAGTGGATGGGATTCCTCCCTGTTTCTATCTAAAGGAAAATTTGTGGTGCAATTCCAATCACCGCCCATTATTATGCAAGAATCATTATCACATTTTCTTAATGCACTCTGTAACTTTCTAAATAATAATACACGATCTGATCCATTGTTTGGAGCATAAACATTTATGAAAGAACATTTTAACTCATTAACTTCTCCTGTAACCATTAAAACTCTGCCCTTTTCTATTTCTTCAGTTGATATAATTTTCATGTTCAATTTTTTTGAAAAAAGAATAGCTACCCCAGTACTCATATTTGACCCATGACTAAAAACACTCTCAGCCTCCCACCATCTACGCCATTCTAATTAATTTTTACAATCTGTATGTGTTTCTTGCAAAAAAGAAACATTTACATTCTTAATGTTGATTAATTCTGCCACCATTGCTCTCTTGCTCCTGTCTCTCCCCCCATTAATGTTAAAAGAGGCTACCCTTATCATCTCCATAGAAAATATAAAGAGAGGGAAAAGGGAGACAAAAAGAAATAAAGAGTATAGTAAAGTCACCCTGAGTGGTATATAAAACATTGATTCAATTATTTAAATTTACGTTTTGTAGGGACTTTACCCTTTCGCAGTTTCACAAGAAACTTCTTTAAACGAAACCTCTTTCTTTGACTGAGTCCATCTTCTCCAACCTTTCTCTGCCAATAAAGAACAGAGGTCTCAAACCTTTTCAGATCAGAAAAATAATTCCGCACATCAACAGATTTTCCAAACGTTTCATCCAAGAATTTGTTTATTTCATCTAGTGAATAAACCTGCTCACATCCTATTTGCGAAACGTCTGACACGTCTGAGAAATCAGACAATACACCACCACCATCATCATCATCATCATCGTCCTCATCAGCATCCATTTCCTCACCAACCATTTCTGATTGCACTTTCTTAGTCAAAGATACGACCCTTCCTCTTTCCAAAACATCACCTTTCAGAGCGTTTGCACCATCATTCTTCTGGCCTATTTCCTCTGGATTCTCCACAGCCTCAACCTGCTCAGACACTTGTACCATAATACTTCTCCCATCAGAAGCAACAGTAACATCAGTTCCAACATCAACTGGATTCATTTTTTCCTGTTTTGTCTTAGGATCAAGACTTATCTCTGTATTATTTTCCTTCCCAGTTGAAACCACATTCTGATCTTCATTAATCACCATTACTGCTTCATTTGATTCGATAATCTTTTGCACATCATTTTCCTTCCTCTCACTTGAAATATTACTTGGGCCTGCTTCATTCTCAGATTCAACCCTATGAGGACAAGACAGCCGAACATGTCCAATATTCCCACAATCAAAACAGCGCATCTCTCCAGTGCTCGCGTACATCAAATACGATTTGCCCTCAAAAACACATCTAAATGATATATTCAGCGTTGGTGTATTTAAAAACATGAACACCTGCCGCCTGAACGACATTACATGTTTTAAAGCGGCATGTTTACATCCAAGTGGAACCGTTCTAATTCCACTGGCGAGTTTACCAAAACGAGAAAGCTCTCGTTCAATGTCAGCGTCAGGTATAAAAGTTGGAACATTAGAAACAATCACCTTCGTCGTGATTGAAACTAGTGGTTGAACAGGAATAAAAGTGCCACTCACCGAAATCCCGCTCTCTATCAAACTATGGACAAGATTTTCTTCCTTCAAAAATACCACCACAGCCCTGTTCATCCGCGACGCCGAAATGATATTGTCATGCCCCACGTGCTCTGCCACATCCAGTAGCACGTCCTCCACCGGTACACCTGTTTGGGTCACACACCTAATCCCATGCCGAAGCGACAGGGCTGACGCCTGCACACTCTCGTGAGACGCCATCCCTGCCTCCAACACGAGACAACTCTCGCAAAAGTTTTTTTTTTTTTTTTTTTTAATAATTGAATACAAGAAAGTGAAGAAAGAAAGGAAGAAAAAAAAAACAGTGGTGTTTTTTTTTCCTGTAAATTACCTCTCACCTAAGCACTCTCCCGAGCATTCCCTACCCAATTCCCAGCATGCACCGAGAGAGAGATAGAGAGAGAGAGAGAGGAGAGAGACTTTTTTGACTTTTAAACCTCTTTTTATCAAACAACTAGTTAAAAACAATTATTTACACCACACAAAACAAAAATAAATAAAAAATAATAATATCAAAATCACAATTTTACCAATTAAACCATAACTCTCCAAAAACATCCCTCACCACAAGAGCATTTTTCACACTCCACCTTGCATCAAAAAACCCCATATTATTTGTTAATTTAGAATATGCAAATTCTACAGCAACCCTGTACTTTACTAATGATTTGAACATGCCAACCAAATCAATATTTTTCCCCTCATTTTTATATGTGTGGGACTTTAAAATTGCCAACTTTGCCTGCCCTAGCAGAAAATTCCCCAGCGTGCACTGTGCTTTCCATTCCTTCTTGTATTTCAAGCCCAAAATAAACAGATTTTTAGTAAACATAAACCCAAGTTCAGTAAATATTTTTTCCAACAGTTCAAACAAGGGAGTTAATCTGAAACAATCAGAAAAACAATGAAAAACAGTATCAGAAACATTACAAAAAGGACATGTACATGAAACCGTTACATTAAATTTTGACACCAAACTATTTGTTGCAACAACACAATGAAGTATTCTCCATTCAAGATCCCCAGATCTCTTAGGAATGGGGGGTTTGTACAAACACATCCATGATGGAGTTAGTTCTGAAGAAATTGATAAATATTCTCTCCATTTGGTATCAGCACGTCCTTTCAATTGAGCATGAAACAAGGATTTCACACACATTTCATACAACATTTTCTTTTCCACGTTCTGAAAAGATTCATCTTTAAATCCCTTTAATAGCAAAGTACTATTTAAATCTTCATCCAATTCAAATCCTATTCCCACCCTAAGATCTGGAAAGGTCAAAGAATTCTCACCATTTTCAAAAAAATTATTTACAGAGGTCAAGAAAGATTGAGGAAAAGATTTTTTGAGATCCTCCATTAACCCTTCAACGTATCTTTCTGATCTAAGCCCGACTTGGTCAGCTATTGATCCAGTCGAATGCCATTGACCATTTGTAGAGTCAATTAAGTCCATTACAGTAGTTATTCCAGTTTATGAAAACTTATCAACTACTGTACTTGACATTGATGAGTTTGTTTTAAAAAAAGGATTAAAGAACAATGGTTCTAATACACCAAAATGTTCACTCTCTTTTCTATCCTTCTTTAACAATTTCCAAGCTTTGAACACAGACTCATAAAACTTTAAAAGAGAACAAGTAACCTTCGAGAAAAACGATTTTTCAATTAAGAACAACTGCTTATTCATTCCGATTCCTCCTATATCTTGTAAAATAGACAAGCTATATGCAATCCAGGGAATCTTATCTGAACAGTATAGCAATTTCTGTAATGCTTGAAGTCTCAATGTTTTAATTCTTGCTTCTAAATTAATGAGTCCTTGTCCTCCTTCAATCACAGGGAGATATAAGACTCCGGGAGGAAGCCAATGAAAACCATCCCAGAAAAAATTAACTAAACTTTTTTGAATTGTAACAAGTAGCTCTTCAGGAGGGTCCAGCACTGTAAACCGGTGCCACAGCATTGAGGCTGCCAAGTTATTGACGATTAAACACCTCCCTCTATAAGACAACTTCGGAAGAATCCACCTCCACTTTTGTAGTCTCCCCGTTACTTTATCAGCTAGACCTTCCCAATTCTTTTTCATGTAAGAGTCAGTTCCCAAATATACCCCAAGAACCTTAAAACCATCCTTAATCCATTTACACTGTTGAGGAAGCTGAGGAGGGTCTATATTTTGCCACTCACCCAATAGCAGGGATGTACACTTATCCCAATTAATTTGAGCAGATGTTGCCTTTTGAAAGATTCCTAAGCTATAAATCAAAGCAGATATATCATCAGTGTTTCTGATACATACAGTCACATCATCTGCATAAGCTGTAAGTTTTACAGATGGAATTTCTGGAAACCTAGGAACAACAAGTCCATGCAATCGCTTCCTTAAAGATGACAGAAAAGGTTCAATGGATATTGAGTACAAAAGTCCAGAAAGAGGACATCCTTGCCGTATGCCTCTAGTCACTGCGAAAGGTCTAGTCAGACAACCATTAATTCTCAGCATACTAAATGTTTCATTATACAGCAATTTAACACAGGAGATAAATTGTGGACCAAAGCCAAAAGCCTTCAAAGTCTTCAGTAAATATAAATGGTCCACTCTGTCAAAAGCTTTTTCTTGATCTAGAGACAAAAGTCCAATGTCAATTTGATGTGTTTTGGCAGCTGTAATAATGTCTCTTAACAAAAATAAGTTGTCGAAAATTGTTCTTTTGGGGATACAGTACGACTGATCCTCATGAATTATAGTTGTTATACATTTCTTCAACCTATTAGTTATAGCTTTTGACAGTATTTTAAAATCAGTACACAATAATGAAACAGGACGCCAATTCCTCAAGTGTCCAAGATCCCCTTTTTTGGGTATTAATGTCAACACCGCTCTTCGACAGCTCAAGGGTAAAATGCCTTGGTTAAAGGACTCCAGGAAAACATGATACAAATCTTGTCCAAGCACATTCCAAAAACCTTTGTAGAACTCTGCAGACAGACCATCCAGTCCAGGGGATTTCCCACTGCTCAGCCCCAGCACAGCACTGGACAGCTCAGAGAAACTCAGAAAACCCTCCAGCTCCTTTCTCTCAGTCGTTGACACCTGTGGAAGATCTAGAAGAAGTTCTTCAACTGCTCCTTCCTCACAATGTTCTGACTGATAGAGGTTCTCGTAAAAAGAAATAGCAGAAGCTATAATTTCTCGCTGGTCAGTAGTTTCGCTGCCATTAGAAAGTTTCAGTTTATGGAAAAAGGTCTGCTCTTTTGGCTTTTTCTCTAATCCAAAAAAAAAGGCCGTTGGAGCATCCATTTCGTTGTGCTTAACATATCTTGTTCTCACAACAGTTTCCTTCCCCTGTTCATCCAGTAAATCCTTCAAAAGGCTTTTATTCGCTTTAATGATGTCAGCTGACAATAATCCACCTCCTTCATTGATGTAGCTTTGCTGCAGAATTTCTTGCTCCAATATCTTCATTTTCATCTTAAAATTTTCTGTATTATGTGCAGTGTATTGTTGGCAAAAGTTTTTTATCTGCACCTTTCCCAAGTCCCACCACTGATTTGAAGATGTATGACTAAATCTCTCTTCTCTCCAAGACTTCCACAAGAGCTCAAAAGAGTGCACAAAGATGTGATCATGCAGTAATCTGCTATTAAAGTGCCAGTGTGCTTGATAGGGTTTAGTCGACAGAACCGACATAGACACAGAAACAAAATGGTGATCTGACATAGATGTTGGTGAGATGCCGCTACCATAAAATCTTCCTATGTTACCCTTTTCAACATAAGAACGATCCAGTCTCGCAGCAGAGACCTTATTTGCATTCATTTTCAACCAAGTGTACTGTTTAACCTGAGGATAAGCCTCTCTCCACAAATCTTCCAGATTGTGCCTATTAATTAAAGATTTAAAAACCGCCGCTGAACCAAAATGAGGTTCCTCATGGTTTCTATCTAATTTATAATCTACAGTACAA
The DNA here is from genome assembly GCA_033150135.1 of Gobio occitaniae. Taxonomy (NCBI): domain Eukaryota; kingdom Metazoa; phylum Chordata; class Actinopteri; order Cypriniformes; family Gobionidae; genus Gobio; species Gobio occitaniae. The sequence continues at coordinate 23,384 of JARQWZ010006539.1, forward strand.
TTGAAATCGCCGCCTATCACAACAATGTTATTTTGAGGACATTTGAACAATTCTTCAGAAAGCTTTCCAAAAAAAACACTTCGTTCACTTCCTATATTTGTCACATGCCTGTCCTGTCTTGTGTAGCACATGTGGTGGTTTGTTATTTTCCGTCCTTGTCTAGTTCCCACCCTCCTTGTTATCATCTTATTGGGTTAATTTGCCCCACCTGTGTTCCCTCGTTACCTGCTTTATTTGTCCCCTTTATAAGTTCCTTTGTGTTTGCAGTCCTGGTCGGTTCATTGTGATGTCTACGTGTTCCTTTCCCTGTGTGCCCGGTTTGAGTTTTGTTATTTCTTAGTTGTATGTTTTCCCCCTCGTGGGTTTTTTGTTTGTATTTATGTTTATATTATATTAAATTTCATGTTCCTTCCTGCAATTGAGTCCTCACCTCAGTTTCCTCAGTCAGCCTGTGACAGAATGAACCGACCAGGACTGCAAACACAAAGGAACTTATAAAGGGGACAAATAAAGCAGGTAACGAGGGAACACAGGTGGGGCAAATTAACCCAATAAGATGATAACAAGGAGGGTGGGAACTAGACAAGGACGGAAAATAACAAACCACCACATGTGCTACACAAGACAGGACAGGCATGTGACAATATTAGGAGCATAAATGTTAAAAAATGAAAAACTATTATTGCCTATTGTCATCTCAGCGCGCAATAGGCGTCCAGGTATTATTTCTAAAAAGTCTGGATTATTTTTTACACGTTTTGAAATTAAAAATGCAACCCCAGCACTCAAATTTGTGCCATGACTAAGGCCAATGCTACCTGACCATTCATTTTTCCAGTCAGCTTCATTACAGACATCGGTATGTGTCTCTTGTAACATAACTACATCAGATTTTTTAAGGTGCAAATATTTAAATAAAGTAGTTCTCTTTTGTACATCCCTACAGCCATTTATGTTTAAAGATCCGATGTTAAAGGATGTCATCAGGATTAAAAAAAGGAGAAAAGATGCACAATCCATGTCTCTTTAGGGCTTTTTTTTAGTCTTTTTCTGACAGCACTCACAAATTTTTTAAGTCTGTAGCGCCTAGGCTGATCTAATTCCTCTAAAGTGGCTTTCTTCATAGCGACTAAAGAGGACTCAATAAAGAGCTTTAAGTCAGAAAAGAACATTTCAATCTCTGGCTTCCTCTGATTTTTTTGTAGCATTTAAGAAATCATTAAGTTGTTCCACAGTATAATAACGAGGCTTTGCCAGTCTCTCAACAGTACTTTCCTGTGAATTAGTTTCAGACAATCCATCAGCAATGGAATCTGAACAATCACTGTCCAAATCACTTATCCATTGCTTGTGATTCAGGCACGATACTGCTTGATGCCTGCATCTCAGTCAAAACATCACTCACTATAGGTCGATCTTTTTCTCTGGATTTCTCCACCTCAACAATAGCCTCCTCCACAATATCATTTGTTTCACTCTGCGTCTGTCCAGCATCGGGTAATCAGCAACAGTCTCAGTGTTATCAACACCAACTATATACAACGGCTCTACCACGTCAGTAAGCGCGGACCTTTCAGCGCTCGGATCGGGCTGTTTTAATGTGCCCATATTTCCCACAAAGAAAACATTTCATGGACTCAGTGCTGATAAAGATTGTGTAATCTTTTGCAAGCACCGTGAGTTTAACAGAAACCTCCAACGTTGCAAATTCAGCACTCAGTATCATAACAGCCTGACGTCTGAATGACATAACATGTTTTAACTCAGGGGTTTTCAAACCCAGAGGAATCATCTTAATAGGCCCAACCAATTTTCCGTAACGAGCTAAAATGCCCTCAAGCGCTTTATCAGAGACAAACGGAGGTACGTTTGACAACATCACCTTTTTCGAGAGGTTAGACAAAGGTAATACAGGAATAAAAACATCCTGAACAGTCAAACCACACTCCACTAAGTGATTAACCATTTCAACTTCTTTCAGAAAAACAACCATTGCTTTATTCATCCTAGAAGCAGACATGATGTTTTGTGCACCTACTTCTTTGCCAATTGCAACCAAAACGTTCTCAATAGACACTGATCCATCCGCCGGCATGCACTTGCACGCATGCCGCGCGGACAAACAGGAAAAACCATCAGAGTTTGAACCCATCTCTATCAGCTGTGCTGACAGAAAAGTCAACACTCTGATTCTCTATCCTTGATATTCAATATTCAAAAGGAATAAACCAGAAAAGGAAAAAGTTTGAAACTCACTCGAGCACGCCACACACCCTCGGCTCACACGCTCCCCACAGACACTCCGAGAGAGAGAGAGAGAGAGGGAGAGAGAGAGAGGGATGGAGAGAGAGAAAGAGATGGATGGATGGATGAGATAACATCTGAGAGAGAGAGAGAGGAGAGAGAGAGAGGGAATGAGAGAGAGAAAGAGATGGATGGATGGATGAGATAACATCTGAGAGAGAGAGAGAGAGGAGAGAGAGCTCCAGTATCTGCAGGGCTTTGGCTGTTTAATTAGAGTGGAGGAGGAAGTTTGGTGTTAATTACTTTTTACACTCTAAAGCAATGACTTTAACACATGACAGTTTCACTCACTCCACATCAGCCCTGCCATTACAGATGTGCGAGATGACATCATTTACAGCGTCCTGAGGAATATAACTGACCCTTCGCTGAGACTTCACTGTGAATGAAGAAATGACAGCATTTCTGACTCGTGTGTGTCTGTGTGTGTGTGTGTGTGTGTGTGTGTGTGTGTGTGTGTGTGTGTGTGTGTGTGTGTGTGTGTGTGTGTGTGTGTGTGTGTGTGTGTGTGTGTGTGTGTGTGTGTGTGTGTGTGTGTGTGTGTGTGTGTGTCGCTCAGAGTCTTTGCTGACAGTGTAGAATCTGATGTAATTGCGGTGAGTTGCCAGATGGTCCAGCGCAGTCCCACATCAGGTAACCGTGACAACCGCCTCCGTCTATGGGCTGCCCACAGCAGTTCATCCTCCCTCGCTCTCTCTCTCTCTCTCTCTCTCTCTCTCTCCCTCTCTCTCTCTCTCTCTCTCTCTGAGATGTTATTTAGTTATTTTATAAAATAAGACGAGCTATAAACACCTTTTATAAATTGTTAGCATGTGTGTGTAGTTTATCTGTTGCACCTGCCAGTGGCTGTGATGGCTTTAAATGTCCATGAGGTGGCAGTGCTGCTCCTTACCTGTGTGTGTGTGTGTGTGTGTGAGTGAGTGTGTGTCTTTCTGTCAGTGAGAGAGTGTGTGTGTGAGTGTGTGTGTGTGTGTGTGTGTGTGAGTGAGTGTCAGATGGTTTGTGTGTGTGTGTGTGAGTGAGTGTCAGATTGTTTGTGTGTGTGTGTGTGTGTGTGTGTGTGTGTGTGTGTGTGTGTGTGTGTGTGTGTGTGTGTGTGTGTGTGTGTGTGTGTGTGTGTGTGTGTGTGTGTGTGTGTGTGTGTGTGAGTATGTGTGTGTGTTTGTGAAATATCAGGACACAAATGTGTATAATGACATGGGTATGACAAAAAGAGGGAGAAATATGAGGACGTTCCCCATGTCCTCACTTTTCAAAATGCTTATAAATCACAGAATGAGGTTTTTTTCACAGAAAGTGAACTGCACAGTCTCCTGTGATGGGTTAGGTTTAGGGGCAGTGTGTGTGTGTGTGTGTGTGGTAGGGCTCGATTAATTGAACATTTGACCTCGATTACGATTAATGAACGATTATTTTGCTTTTTTTTTGCTTTTTCTTTTTTTGCCCTCATAAGGTTTTTTAGTAAGTTCCTGATAAGGTTTGTACTGTAAATATTTTCTACTATTAAAGGTGGATTTTTTTTTTCTAATGAAAAAGTGAATTTCTTTGTAATTTTAAAGTACTTGAAGGAAACGGTTCACTTTCAGCAGTTATTGTCTATGGGGCAGATTTCTGTTTGTTGTACATCAGATAAATTAACGGTATGCCTACATTACATTTATTTGAATGCATTAATGAGAGAGTGATTGTGTGTGTGAATTACTCATACCGTCTCGTTATGAAGCTGTGGTTTGTGGTTTGGATGTGGTTTGGACAGATGCACTTTTATGATGGATAGATGCTCTTTTATGACAGATAGATGCACTTTTATGATGGATAGATGCTCTTTTATGACGGATAGATGCACTTTTATGACGGATAGATGCACTTTTATGATGGATGGATGCACTTTTATGACGGATAGATGCACTTTTATGACGGATAGATGCACTTTTATGATGGACGGATGCACTTTTATGGGCTTCCATCCGCTGCCATTATAAAGCTTGGAAGAGCCAGGACATTATTAATATAACTCCAATTGTATTCGTCTGAATGAAGAATGTCATACACACTTAGGATGACATGAGGGTCATGAGTAAAGTTTGAGAGTGTGTAGTTTGAGTGTGAGTAATGTGTAGTCATGAGGTATTTTTCATTTTTGGGTGAACTATCCCTTTAACTGGAGTTTGTTGTAAGCATAATGCATGTGCAGAATTCTCTCAAACCTGCAGCAGCCTCAGGCTCATCCCGCTGGCCTGTGTGCAGAGAGAGCAGGTGAAATGTCATCCTTATCAGAGCCGGATTAGAGCCGCTCCGCACGGGACAGAATGACACGCTGATCTCTCGCTCCTGCACTGGGAACAGACGCTCTGCAGCGCTGCGGCTTAAACTGTCTGTCTGCACATCCACATTGATTTCTCATCAGCGAGGCTCGCTCTGCAGGACGAGCGCTGTCCGAAACGCCTGGGATGAAACCAACACCAGAGGATTTCTTCACTTCAGTGATCTGATGCTTCAGGAACTGCATTAAAGATTCTTTTAATAGTGTTTGTTCTCCAGTGGAGTAAACAACTAAATGCTGCATCACTGTTTTTGATGTTTTTATCAGTGAGGATTTATGATTATGGCGTTTTTGGTACCGGAGTTTCTGAAAAATCGTGAACGTACTCTTTTCCCCGCGAAAACCATTACGCTTTTCTACCGGAGGCAATATAACCAAATTTAAATTGTTCTAATAATCCCAACATAATTGAATAATAAACGTCTCGGTTACGTATGGTAACCCTCGTTCCCTGAAGGAGGGAACGGAGACGTACTTCTGGGAGCCCCTATCAGCTTCGAGCTATCTAGAACCGGCCAATGAACAATTGGCGTGCGAGATTTGCATCTCGCGCTCCGCCCCGCGCCGCGGGTATAAACAGGAAGCGAGAGCGAAAGCACGCTGTTTTTCACTGAGGAGCCACACGTAGTGGCTCGACCTGCAGTGATGGTACAGCAACTGTGGCGACGGGACGTACGTCTCCGTTCCCTCCTTCAGGGAACGAGGGTTACCATACGTAACCGAGACGTTCCCATTCAGTCGGTCACGTTCGACGTACGTCGGACGTACCGACGAATTGGGATCCCCTATGGAAAACGCCATAGTTACTACCACTTCCAGCGCCCAGCGATGAGCCCCACGGACCCCGATCTGATGCGGGCGGGTAGGTTCACGCTAGAGGGCTGCATTGGGATTGAGTCCCGCCGGGTCCCGCGGGACCCAACGCAAATCTCGCGGGAGCGGGCGGTTTGAATTTTGCTGCGGGCGGGAATGGGCGGCTAAAAAAAACACAGCGGGAATCGGCGGGAAAGGGAGGTTGCCTAACGACATGATGGAGAAGATGTCAATAGATGATGTAGAAAAGAACCTCAAACGAGGTATTTACAGCACAAAAGCTAAGCAAGGAAAGTCTGACATTTGGAGAAGTTTCTCAATTGTTTTGGTAGGCAAAATCATGCGGTATAACGTTATATGTATCCACATATTGCGCAGCTGGCAAAAACATAGCTACTTGATCATACCTCACCAAAAACGCTCAGCACTCCCTGCAGGTCAAGTTGTTTGGTGTTTTTGACAAACAATACATAGAAGTTTAGTGAGTGGAAATTGATTGTTTCTAAATGTCCGTTTGCTATTTTGTGTTCACATTACGTTCTGTTGAAGCATGTTTTCTCAGGTTTCCTTTCAGTCGGTCACGTTCGACATATGTCGGAACTGACCGACGAATTGGGATCTGTTTTTTGTTTCTCAATCTGTTTTTCCGTTTTGCAAAGCAGTCTATTTTTATGTGCAAAGTTTTTGATAAAAACGAAATTATATTTGAATGTATTTGTCTTTTTTTTTTTTTTTACATGCAGGCCAGGGAAACGAAACAAACAACCCCATGAATCTCTTTAATAATATCAATACAAATACGTGTTTTTTTCCCCTGCGGGACGGGAGAAGACACAAAATCAATGCATCTCTATTATTGTGCGGGAATAAATTCTCAGAGTTTTGCGGGTGCGGGCGGGAGTGGACATACATATTGCGGGAGCGGGCGGGAGTGTAACACATACGTTGCGGGAGCGGGCGGTAATGGTCAGAAATTCGGCGGGTGCGGGCGGGATGAAGAAAACAGTCCCGCGCAGGGCTCTAGTTAACGCAGGGAGAGTCAAAGCTGCTGTTCCGCAAGACCCATTCAGCTGACTGTATTGGATAACGCTGGGAAAGCGTGCCTGTGAAGGCAGCTGCGGAAGCCACATCATGCCCAGAGGGAGTTAACATGTGGAGAATACACGTATGGGCTGGCCGTGGGGGTCACTACATATGGAACCCAGCCTAACACAAGTTCCACCAATGCATACGAGTGTTAGACCTGGCGTCGAACGCTCCGCCACGTATGACTGCCGCGGGTTGCGGAGGACTCAACAGGGTTCGCCGTTCCAGGGGAACTCGACTGGAGCAAAATAAGCGCACGCATCCATCTACCATAGGGGAGGGAATGGCGCAGCAAGCCGACACTAGAACAGGCATTTCGGTGTTACTGACTATGGGAAGTGAGCACACAGGAAGATACCGGCTCACACGGAGGCTATAGAATCTAGCGAACGTGTTAGGTGTCGCCCAGCCCGCAGCTCTACAAATATCTGTCAGCGAGGCACCACGAGCCAGCGCCCGGGAAGAGGCAACACCCCTAGTGGAGTGGGCTCTTAACCCGAGCGGGCAGGGCACGTCTTGGGACTGATAAGCCAAGACGATGGCATCCACTATCCAGTGGGCCATCCTCTGCTTGGAGACAGCCTTCCCTTCTGCTGTCCTCCGTAACAGACGAAGAGCTGCTCTGAGGTCCTGAAGCTTTGCGTTCTGTCCACGTAAGTCCGGAGAGAACGGACGGGACAGAGAAAAGCTAGGGCTGGGTCTGCCTCCTCCGAAGGCAGCGCTTGCAGGCTCACCACTTGGTCCCGGAAGGGAGTAGTGGGAACCTTGGGCACATATCCAGGCCGGGGTCTCATGATCACATGAGAGTTACCGGGCCCGAATTCCAGGCACGATTCGTCAACCGAAAATGCCTGCAGGTCCCCTACCCTCTTGATGGAGGCCAACGCAGTCAGGAGTATTGTCTTTAACGACAGAATTTTCAACTCAGCTGACTGCAGAGGCTCAAAGGGTTCTCTCTGTAGTGCAGTTAGCACCAGAGTTAAGTCCCAAGAGGGTATTGAGGGAGGACGAGGCGGATTTAACCTCCTCGCCCCCCTAAGGAACCTGTCGACCAGATAGTGCTTACCTAGAGATTTTCCATCTACTAGCTCATGATTAGCGGCGATAGCGGCAACATAGACTTTGAGGGTGGAGGGAGACAGCCTTCGCTCCAACCCATCTTGTAGAAAGGCAAGCACAGATCCGACCGAACATCTTCGGGGGTCTTCTCGGCGAGAAGAGCACCAATCGACGAACAGGTTCCACTTCAACGCATAGAGGCGCCTCGTAGGGGGGCTCTAGCGGAAGTGATGGTGTCAACTACCGCTTGCGGTAGGTCACCTAGAACCTCTGCGTCCCGTCCAGGGACCAGACATGGAATTTCCAGAGGTCTGGACGCAGGTGCCATAGGGTGCCCCGTCTCTGAGTCAGGAGGTCCTTCCTCAGAGGAATGGGCCAGGGAGGTGCTGTCGCAAGGAGCACTAGTTCCGGGAACCAAGTCCGGTTGGGCCAATATAGAGCGACCAACAGGACTTGCTCCTTGTCCTCCCTGACTTTGCACAGTGTCTGCGCAAGAAGGCTCACTGGGGGAAACGCATACTTGCGTTCTTCCCGGGGCCAGCTGTGCCCAGGGCATCCGACCCGAGGGTTCCCTCGGTCAAGGAATAAAACCACTGACAGTGGGTCGTCTCTGGGGAGGCAAACAGGTCTACCTGTGCGGCCCGAAACGACTCCAGATTAGCTGGACCGCCTGGGGATGGAGTCGCCATTCTCCCGGAAGCACCGGCTGACGTGACAGCTCGTCGGCTGCACGATTGAGCAGGCCCGGAATGTGAATGGCACGAAGCGACCTCAGATGCTTCTGACTCCATAAGGGGAGATGGCGGGCGAGTTGTGATATGCGACGAGAGCGTAGACCACCCTGTTTTTTTGACGTACGCAACGGTCGCAGTGTTGTCCGTACGGACCAGAACGTGCTTGCCTCTGAGCGGAACTTTGAAGCAGCTGAGTGCAAGACGAACTGCTAACAACTCGAGGCAATTGATATGCCATTGCAGTTGAGGCCCCGTCCACAGACCCGAAACTGCAAGCCCGTTGTACGTGGCCCCCCAACCCGTGGATGAGGCATCCGTGGAGACAACGGAGTGCCTGGACACTTGTTCTAGGGGAACTCCCGCCCGTAGAAACAAAGGGTCCGACCACGGGCCGAAGGTTTGGCGGCACCTCGGAGTCACTTGGACACGGAGGGAACCGCTGTGCCACGCCCATCTCAGGACTCGATCGTGTAGCCAGCGTTGAAGCGGTCTCATATGAAGCAATCCGAGCGGCGTTACTGCGGCTGCGGATGCCATATGCCCCAGGAGCTTCTGAAAATGTTTCAGTGGTACCGCTGTCCTGCCTTTGAACGAATTCAAGCAGTTCAACACTGACTGGACGCGCGCTCGGTGAGGCGCGCTGTCATGGCGACCGAGTCTATCTCCATACCGAGAAAAGAGATCCTCTGTGTGGGACAGAGTTTGCTCTTCTCCCAGTTGACCCGAAGTCCCAACTGGCTGAGGTGACTGAGCACCTTGTCCCTGTGTTCGCACAACTGCTCTCACGACTGGGCAAGGATCAGCCAGTCGTAGAGGTAGTTGAGAATGCGAACACCATGCTCTCTCATGGGGGCAATGGCCACCTCCACAACCTTCGTAAAGACGCGGGCGACAGGGACAGGCCAAAGGGCAAGACGCGGAACTGACATGCCCGTCCCTCGAACACGAAGCGCAGAAAGGGCCGGTCGAGGGGAAACGAGAATGAAAGTAAGCATCCTTCAGGTCGATCGCTGCAAACCAATCTTGGGGATGGACGCACCTGAAGATGTGCTTCTGCGTTAGCATTCTGAACGGCAGCCTGTGAAGGGACCGGTTCAAGAATCGCAGGTCCAAGACCGGCCATAACCCGCCGCCTTTCTTGGGTACAATAAAGTACGGGCTGTAGAACCCGGACCTCATATCGGCTGGAGAGACCGGCTCCATCGCGTCCTTCGCCAGTAGGACTGCGATCTCCGCCCGGAGCACGGGGGCGTTCTCCTTCGCTACTGGGAAGTGAACGCCCCCAAACTTAGGGGGACGCCTGGCGAACTGAATCGCATAGCTGAGTCTGATGGTACGGCCCCGAGACGGGCTGGGAAGCGCTAGCCAGGCTTCCAGACACCGAGCAAGGGGATTAACCACTGACGTACCCGCAGCGGGGCAGCGACGCGGAATGCAGGTCAATGCAGGTCTCATCTTGCTCAAAAATACATAAAATAACAACGTTTACTCTCTCTTGATTTAGCCATATGCAAAGCATGCTGGGAACTAACAAACCCCGCCCAGTTTCAGTTAACGCAACACAAATCGTTCATGTAATCTCAACACAAATGGATTAAGTAAATTTATATTTAAAGGTGCACTATGTAAGTTTTCCGTCCGCTAGAGGTCGCCTGTTCAAAACAAAGGCGTAGTTTGATGACGTCACGATTGAGGGCAGAATCTTGGGAGGAATCGGGATAGGACTCGGGCAGAAATCATGTTGATGTGATTATTAGCGTTACTGTAGTGAAGCAGAGCAGGAGCGAGTGTTGTGGAGCTGAGGAACCGCTGGAGCGATTGTTAATAAGATGAACGCAACACATGCCTCACGAGCAGCGGGACTTTTATTATGCCACAGTCGCCACTTCCGCTCCTCCGCTCATGAGTGTGAGGTAACGCAGCTCTGCTGATCATATTACACACATCAGAGTGTGTTGAGGATGGGATGGCGTTACTCTGCTATGACACTTGTTCACACTGCAGTGAGAGGAAAGCGTTTCTGCAGAATAAAACCGCAAACCGAGGGGAACGCGGATATGATGTCATTGACAGGCCACGCCCTCACACGTCCCGGTTCCTCGGGTAAAATAGCATCTCTCTATTATTTTACCTCTTATCAGACGAACAAGCTCAGCCATAACTTCCGCGAAGTGAGGTCAAAATACGAGCGTGGTCATCAGTGGCGGCTGAAATATACATGTATACAAAAATTATATAAAAGTGAAATAAAAATAAAATAGTTTACTCATATGATGTGCCAGCTGTATCTTAGAGCCTCAGCATTTAATAAAAACTGGCTTTGATGGGTTAACTATTTTATATGTTCTTCAATATGTTTCATGCGTGAGGGACGCCGGACAAATGGACGTCTATCTGAGTCTAAAAATATACGGGCAGCATGTGACCTGAAGCTGGTCTCTAATTGGTTCTTAAAGATCCTCCTCCCGCAGGTCACTGCGCCCCTGGCGAATCAGAATTGGATGCGTGTTATTTTATCCAATCTGATTGGTTCTCGTCACCTGTCATTCAACTTTACACTCTTGGCCACTAAAGCGAAAGTGCGCGGGTGACACCGTCACTCCGACTCCGCCAAAACCTTGTTATGATGATCAGTTTCGTAGAGATGGCAGCAGTTAAACCAAATTCTTTCACAAGGCGTTCGTTGGAACAAAAAAAGGATCCCGAACCGGACCAATGCGATTTACAAATCCAGCAGCCGGCCAGTGACAGGACGCAGCTGCACTCAGAGCTTCACCTGCGCTTGTTATGAGAAACGTTAGGGCTGGCTGGATGTGTTGTTAGCAATGCCCTTTATTGCTTTCCATGTCTTTTATTTCAAAGTGTCAGTACTGAAGTTTTGTGGACAACAAGAGACCTCAAATATCTGACTGGACAATGCAAACGTCACGACACTACTGAGATGACTGACTTTAACCAGAGAGTCATTGACAAATGTGCTGGCCAGAAAGAAAGGAGAGCAAAATGTATGTTTAAGTCAACATGCTAGTCTGTTGTGGCTGTTTTCTTTTGTTTTTCATTTCCTCATTCAATTATATGTGGGAAATGAATGTGTAAAAAGATAAAAGTGAAGACAATGTTTTCTCTTTAATGCTTGAATTTAGTCAACATGCTAAAAATATACAAAAATAACGTCCCCCCCCAAAAAACATTTTATCACCAGCCGCCAATGGTGGTCATAGATATATCCATCGTAGATGCCTCATTAAACTGATCCGTGCAGGCGCTAATGAGGCATCTACGATCGATATATCTATGGCCACGCTCGTATTTTGACCTCACTTTATGGAAGTTATGGCGGAGCTCAGAGATGATCACGTTCGTCTGATAAGAGGTAAAATAATAGCATAAATACTGCTGGGTTTCTCACAGAATATGATGGTTTGTCTAGATAAGACCCTCATTCATCATCTGGTGTCGTTTAAAGCTGCATTGAAACCTTGGACCTTGAACCGTTTGGAGCCCATTGAAGAAAAACCCTGGAATATTTTCATCAAAAACCTTCATTTCTTTTCGAGTGCTGAAAGAAAGACATGGACATCTTGGATGACGTGAGGGTGAGTAAATTATCAGCAAAAGTTTATCTAAAAGTGAACTAATCCTTTAACTGCCGACCTTACGGGGTCAATAAACTAGATATATTCTCTGAAAATGCTTATGCAGTTCTGTTTCTCAAGTAAATGTCTTGTTTTAAGGATTTTTATTGGAGAAACAATAGACCGTGTCCTTAAACGGCTTCAGTACTGTATAATTAAAGCCACAGCATTATGTTTGTTGCATTTGCAATGTTTTGAACTGGCTCTGCATCATAAATATGACCGTCATCATGTCCTCTAAAGTGTCGTGTTGAAGAAGTGTTTGTGTTTTGTCCTGCTCATGAATTGTGTGTGTGTGTGTGTGTGGTGGATCCGTCTGTGTTTGCTGTGCCAGGGCTTTGTGGATCTCCAATTCCCCACGATAAACAGTGCGGCGCAACACAAAGGAGCCGGCGAAATCTGCTGGCTGGGTGAAATCTGATCGGGCGCAGGACGCCAGCGGAAGCAGAGCTCATTAGGAGCGGCATCACCACTACACCTGGCAGCTCGTCGCACGCTTTGTTTATCCCGCCTTTTATTTTCCGCTGCCAATCTCCCCTTCACAACAGGAGAAATATCTCAAACAGATTGAGGATTCTTGCTTTGGCTGCAGTAATATTCTGCCCGACCGAACGTTCTGTCATAATGCAGATGAAGAGACGCCAGGGGGCTGTTTTTAATGAGCTTTGAGTGCGGATTGGACACAACATCAGTCTCTTTGATCGGCAGAAGGTCATCATAGATCATTATGGACACTTAGTAGGGCCCATCATGCAGAAAACACAGACGGAATCGCGGAATCCAGTCATAAAAACAGAATTTACTGTATAATTTCTCTGAATTTGTCATATTTTTGATGAATTAATAAAAAGCAGGTCAGTACACTTAAATCAGATCGGATTTAAGTAAAAAAAATCAAAAATAAATAAATAATCCTGGAAACCAAGCACTATTCAACTGGAGCAAATGAGTGAGAGGGTGTGTGTCAATACTAGGGATGTCACTAGTACCAGTACTTCGGTACCAAATCGGTACTGAAATTATAAAATTGTGACAACACTAGGGCCCTATAAAATCCGTTTTATTTTTTCTCAAATTCCATTTTTTTTCGTTTTAATTTTGGCTAATTCCATTTTTTCCGTTTTAATTTTTGCTAATTCCGTTTTTTCCGTTTAAATTTTTGCTAATTCCTTTTTTTTGTGCTAATTCCTTTTTTGTTTTAATTTTTGCTAATTCCGTTTTTTCCGTTTTAATTTTTGCTGATTCCTTTTTTTTTCGTTTAAATTTTTGCTAATTCCGTTTTTCCGTTTTAATTTTTGCTAATTCCTTTTTTTCCGTTTTAATTTTTGCTAATTCCTTTTTTTGTTTTTCGTTTACATTTTTGGGAATTCAGTTTTTTTTACCCTTAACTGTTATTTTAGTCGTAAAAAAAGAGTGTGCTTTTAATGTTAATATAATAGAACATAAAACATAAAATAGGAATGACCTTAAATTTATTGAGGTAACAAACATCACCGAACATTCTGTCATAATGCAGATGAAGAGACGCCAGGGGCTGTTTTTAATGAGCTTTGAGTGCGGACTGGATACAACATCAGTCTCTTTGATCAGCAGAAGGTCATCATAGATCATTATGGACACTTAGAAGGGCCCTATGATTTCCATGATGCAGAAAACACAGACGGAACCGCGGAATCCAGTCATAAAAACAGAATTTACTGTATAATTTCACAGAATTTGTCATATTTTTGATGAATAAATAAAAAGCAGGTCAGTACACTTAAATCAGATCGTGATAGTGTCTGAATATTAAACCGCAAAAAGTCAAAAAATATCAAAATGTATTTTTTCCAGGAATAATCCTGGAAGCCTGCGGAAGTTAGTAAAATTATGCGTAATGCAAGCACTATTCAACCGAGTGAGTGGAGGCGGGTGTGTGTCGATATCGAAATATTGATATTTCAGTCCTTCCAGAAAAATCACAAATTTTTTTGTGATTGTTGCGGGCAAAAATCCTTCATTTTGCGGCACGTTTTCTTAAAAAATTCCATGGAATATGCAGGATTTTTATGCGATGAAATTGCGGGAACTTGCAAAAACTGCGGTTTGATGAAAAAGAGAAAAAAAGTGTTTCCCCCAAAACCCTGTTCTCACTAGGCTAGGCTTTGTGATTTTCAAATACTTGAAGGAAACGGTTCACTTTCAGCATTTATTGTCTATGGGGCAGATTTCTGCTTGTTGTACATCAGATACATCATCACTGTAGGCCTACATTACATTTATCTGAATGCATTAATGAGAGAGTGATTGTGTGTGTGAATTACCCATACCGTCTCTATTCATTATGAAGCTGTGGTTTATACTTACTTCAAAGGTATTAAAATATATGCCTATAACGGTTGAGTTTCTGAGCTACTTTAGTGATAAATCAGGACAGCGTTGATAATGATTTTCTGCGCTGCTCTCTACGCGCGATCTTCACGTGATGAGCGAGCTTCTGTCTGAGTGTTCGTGTGTCACAATCAGGCATTAGTTCAACATAATACACATCTGATGGACTAAAATCGCTTCAATGTTCAAACTGGCAGGCCTTAAAGGTCCTGTTCTTCGTGATCCCATTTTTCAAACTTTAGTTAGTGTGTAATGTTGCTGTTAGAGCATTTATAATACCTGTAAAATTATAAAGCTCAAAGTTCAATGCCAAGCGAGATATTTTATTTAACAGAAGTTCCCTTTCAAAGCCTACAGCGAACGGCTGCTTAGGACTACATCCTGGTATTTCCTGCTTTAATTACGTCAGTAGAGCAGTATGTCGACTAACCTCCGCCCACAAGAACGCACGAAAAAGGGGGCGTGGTCTTGTTGCTCCCGCGTGGAGAATAGGAAGTGTTGCGTTCGGTTGCGTTCGTATAGTTTGTTTGTTGCCATGTCGTCGAGACGCTGTTATTTTCATCCCGGAGTCAAGTCACCTTTGTTTGGCTTTCCCAGGGACGCTGTACTTAAGGCCCATTTATACTTCTGCGTCGAGTGTACGCCGTAGTGTACGCCATAGGCTACGCGCGTAGCCGACGCCGTCGTGAGCATTTATACTTCTTGCAATTCCACATGCAGACACTAGCAGGCAGTGTCCTCGGGCATGTTGGTGTAATCAAGACAACAGCCGAAGAAGCAGCTTGATGTGTAGAATCTGTACATTCATGTCGGAATATCAGCAGCAGTGAGAGAGCGGCTTTTCTTGCAGCTTGAGTTGTTGTATCTAATACAAATTAAGCATCTCTAGTTGATTAGTAAAGTTAAATAAGGCGATCTGGCGCTGGAATGCATTTGTGAAATCATGCGGAGCTCGTGGCCGCTGTTTTCAGGAGCGGTGGCTCAGCAAGCGATTGTTGTTGCGGAGACTTCATTCACGAAATATACCCTAATGTGTCCCTGTTCTTGATATACAATTACTGATTAACATCTTTGGTTTTAATGAGAAAATAAATAAACTATATTCAGCGGATCTATGTATTTATTTACTACCATAAAGAATCGCTGGACTGCAAAATAGTGTGTTATAGCAGACGTAAGGAACTATCATCCCATTTCTGGACACACACACACACACACACACTCCTATCGCAGATTTTTTATTTATTTATTGACCTGAGGGAAGGGTTCTGGCAGACCAATCACAGCGCTTGCGGTCCGCGTAGAATTGACGCGTTGTTACATTTTTGGAGAGGTGCGCGTCAGGCTACGGCGTAGGGTACGCCGTACCCTCTGCGTGCACTCGACGCAGAAGTATAAATTGGCCTTTAGAGATCATTGAGCGCATGCATCCCCGTTATGGTGAGAGGCGTGACCTTTCCGGTAACGTGCGCTCTGCATGCGCGAAGCTGCTGTCGAATCACAACACGGGAACCGCTGGCCCAATCAGAACTCGTTACGTGTTTCTGAAGGAGGGACTTTATAGAACAGGGAAATCTTTCAAGCCGTTTTGAGGACAGTGAAAACAGCAGTATACAGATAAGTAAATTGTGTGAAAAATACTGTGTTTTTTTACACGCGAAACATGAACACATGTTATATTGCACACTGTAAACACAATCAAAGCTTCAAAAACACACGAAGAACGGGACCTTTAAAACGCATACAAATGACAAAGCTTTGTGAGGCTGCGCTGCACGGAGAGCGCTGACACATCAGATGCGCGTTTAAAACACGACAGCGAAGCGGTATGAATACACAACACTACAGTACTTGTTTCCAAATCATTATAAAGGAATTAATTTATTGACTAAAGCTGCTTTAACAGGTAAAGAACAGCAGTGTGTACGTTTGTCAACGAGGCTGAGAGGACGCTAATATTAGCAGAACCTCAAGCAGTTAAACAGTGTGATAAAAACACACGCAAGTCTGACCCAAATGTTGCATATATAAAATTTGTGATGTGAGAAAGCAAACTGTATCGTCATGCTGCCGACAGAAACACAAACAAAGCAGAAACAAGTTCATTTTTTATTAGATAATTTCCTTCTAAAAGCAGACTGTTTGTATTTATATGATATGGTAACGCTACAATAAGATTCCATTTGTAACATTAACTACGGTTAATAAATGCTGTGGAAGTATTGTTCATTGTTAGTATGTTAATTTCAACATTAAATAGAGTTTGAATTTTTATTTTTATCTGTTAACCTTGGTTAATGCACTTTGAACTAACATGACTGATCAAGGTACAATATTCACATGACTCTGCTCTGTCAGTCACATCAAGTGCAGTTTGCAGGTTATAAACATGGCTGCAACATGTTAGATCATGCTAAAACATGTTACCAATTTGTTAAAAAATGCTAGTAACATGTTAGTAGTGTGCTAAATTGTTATAAACATGGCTGCAACATGTTAGATCATGCTAAAACATGTTAGCGATGTGTTAAAATCTGCTAGTAACTTGTTAAAACAAGTTAACAATGTTAAAATATGCTAGTAACATGTTAGGAGTGTGCTAAATTATGTTAGAAACATGGCTGCAAAATGCTAAATAATGCTAAAACATGTTAGCAATTTGATAAAACATGGTACCAATGTATTAAAATATGCTACAATCTTGTTAAAACATGTTAACTATGTGTTAAAATATGCAAGCAACTTGTTATAACATGTTGACAATGTTAAAATATGCTAGTAACATGTTAGTAGTGTGCTAAATTATGTTATAAACATGGCTGCAACATGTTAAATAATGCTAAAACATGTTAAAAGTGTGTTAAAAGATGCTAGTAACATGTTAGTAGTGTGCTAAATTGTTACAAACATGGCTGCAACATGTTAAATCATGCTAAAACGTGTTAAAATATGCTACCAACTTACTAAAACTTAACTAATGTGTTAATTTATGTTAGAAACATGCCTGCAATGTGATAAATCATGTTAAAACAATATGACAAAATATGCTAGCAATGTTAAAACATGCCTGCAATGTAACTTGTTAAAACATGTTAACAATGTTAAAATATGCTAGTAACATGTTAGTAGTGTGCTAAAGTATGTTATAAACATGGCTGCAACATGCTAAATCATGTTAAAACATGTTAGCAATTTGATAAAACATGTTACCAATGTGTTAAAATATGCTAGTTACATGCTAAACCATGTTAGTAATGTTAAAGTATGCTAGTAATGTTAATATATGCTAGTAACTTGCTAAAACATGTTAAAATATGCTAGTAACTTGCTAAAACATGTTAGTAATGTGTTAAAATATGCTAGTAACTTGCTAAAACATGTTAGCAATATGTTAAAATATGCTAGTAACTTGCTAAAACATGTTAGCAATATGTTAAAATATGCTAGTAACTTGCTAAAACATGTTAGCAATATGTTAAAATATGCTAGTAACTTGCTAAAACATGTTAAAATATGCTAGTAACTTGCTAAAACATGTTAGCAATATGTTAATATATGCTAGTAACTTGCTAAAACATGTTAAAATATGCTAGTAACTTGCTAAAACATGTTAGCGATATGTTAAAATATGCTAGTAACTTGCTAAAACATGACCGATCAAGGTACAATATTGCTCATATTAAATGCTGTAAAATGTATGCATAATGCATATAGTTCATGTAAGCTAACACATACTTGTTGCATAGGGACTTGCAGTGTTACCTATGAAATATACATGCATGTTTCTAGGTTATAGGTAAAGAAACAAATTTGACCTGTAATATTTTAATGTTTAAATAATTTTCTGAAGAATTTGTTCTGTTAGAACTTCTCATTTTAAAACTCATATTTATACGTTTTTAATTTAGCACATTTTCATGGATCAGTACTGTTTTTTTTATTTCTTGTTATAAAGTTCAGCACTGTTTTACTTATGTTTTTTTGCTTGCGCGCGCCGTCTCTATGTGTGTATCAGCGCATATAAGAATGACGATTAATTAACCTGTATAAACTGTGTAAAAAATGCAGTTACCATAGTAATTCTAAGCATCTATAAACACAGATAACTGCTCCTGCATCTTTCCGTGTGCCTGCAAACTGCACTTGATGTGACTGACAGAGCAGAGTCATGTGAAAACCGAAATAACTGGCATGGGAAAATCACGTCGGTTAGAGGTTCTAAATTTTGGTTTCGATTAGTTTTCGGCAGTGGCGCAAAAAGTGGGTATGCGCTATATGCGACGCACAGGGGCGCAGCACATTGGGGGCGCCAAAGCGATGGTATGAATTTTTTTTGTTTGTTTGTTTGTATTTTCTATATGTAGCTGCTGTTGTGTGTTTCTAAATAGTTTCTGTATTTCCTCAATATTATATAACATTTTAGAGGACTAACAGGCTAGAGTAGGCGCCCTCATAAGATTCCATAATAGAATTTTGGATAATAATGGAATATCGCGAGTGGGCGCGCCTGGCGTCGGTGGCAAGCCAAAGCGTTCATATACGCTTGGGCGGGCGTCTGATTGCGCATTGACACGTCAAAAGCGTGCAATTTGACAGCAAAACGCGCGTCCTTGATGCGTGATTTACCTCAAAAATGTGCGTTCTTAACGTGCGCTTTGGGGTCAAGGAAAACGCAGATGGGTTTTTATATTAAAAAGCATGACGCGTGATTTGCTATTTTTGCGTGACCCCAGAGCGCACGTTAAGAACGCGCGCTTATATGGTGAATCACGTGTCGAGGTCGCGCGCTATGAGTCGGATCAAACGCACGCTTTTAACGTGTAGGCTAAACAGGTAAACCAAACAGGCAGTGCAAACTTGTGTTTGAAGTATCCAAACTGACTAAAGAACGCGCTCTTTCCTTGGTGTTCTCAAAATTGCATGCTCACTTTTTAGGGCACACCTCTTATAAAGTAACGTTACATATTGTTGACCATCTTTTTAAGTAATTACACTATTTACCATGATACACTATGGCTGTTATAAGAATTAAATGAAATCAGTATCAACAAAATCCATCTTACCATTTATCAAAATCCACTTACACAGTAATTACAATTGCCTAAATAATGTAATGAGACTTTAGATTTATGCCAGTATATTTGCGGTGTGAGTGGATTCTAAAATCATTCAACTAATTAGTTCTAACCTGTTCAAAAATGGTGAATTATTCGAGAACGAAACCTATACTTTGTTTGAATCTATTTTTCTAAAAATAGAGCAAAACTGTAAAAAATGACAACTTGTTGTTTATCGAATTGTTGTATAAAATTAATATCGCATTTTGCAATCGTGCTGATATAGGCTACTCTGGAAAATAGCACTCTTGCTCGAATATGATATTGCTTAACTCATAATTTCCTCTTTAATTACTTTCAAAGGAATTTTTATGTTTTTTATTAGCCTACAATAAAACAATAAAATAGTACAGTAAAAAAACTTGCGTATATTAAACTTTTGTTAAAAAATTAATAAGACGGATGACATAAAATAGCTATACCCGAATTATAACAAATAAATAAAAGATATTTGGAAATTCCCCTTTAAAACGGGGAACGCTCAGTATGTGGTTTGTGTTTTTTTTATTAACAAAATTGATCTTGCGCTTATGCCTCTGCTATCGTCCTGTCAATCATCTCACTCGCGCCTATGATTACAGTTACAGTAAAATTTTAATTCACCATCATCGGTTCCCATCCTCAGCCGATCTGCATGACAGTTTAATGGGCAATACTACAATACTAGATGATGGGCAAGTGAAAGGCACGCCATGTCACAATTTAGTAGGAACTAAAGAGCGCTCTAGAATGTTTGGTAGTAACATTGTTAGTATTGGGCATCGAGAACCGTCCCTATAGTTGGAATCGTTATGAAAATTCAGATTCTTTTGTTTCTTTTCATTTCTTTATAAATGGGGGGGCCTCTGGCACTGGGTAGTTGCGCCCCTGGTTTTCGGTTAATCATCCAGCCCTACTATGAACTTTTTTGTGGTAAAAAAGGTACAAAGATGTCCTTTTAAGGGTACTGCCCCAGGGACAAGCCTAAAAGTACAATTTTGACACGTTTTTTTTCTGTGTGTAGAAAAACAGCTGCCCTGAGATGCTGCAAATAAGGAACGGACTTTCCTTTTGAAAGGGACTTTGGTGTTCACACTTGTCGTTCTGATACATTTCGGCTGTGTCTCCGTCAAAGTGTTTTTAGCCAGCGCAAGTGTTACTAGCATCTGCTTTCACAGACAGTTTCTGAGTTTAAATAATGTACAATGTACTTGCTCTGACGCTTTTTTTGGGGATGATTTAGTTTATTTGTTATTGTCGTCTGTTACTGTTGTACATGCAGAATGTGGCGATTGGTCAGTGTGGTATTAGCCCCGCCCCTCCTCCACTGTGATTGGACGGCTGGGTAAAAAGTGACTAATGAATGCTGCGTTTTACCCAAAGTTGAACATATTTAAACTCAGGCGTCTGGACATTTTTTATTTAATTTTTTTGCTTTACAAACTGATGCAATGGAAGCTAAGAATTATCTAAAATGTCATTGTATTTGTAGCATTAAGCAGAATCACAATAGTTTTCTATGGGTTTAGTTTAGCGTGTCTCATAAATATGGCGTCTATGTGTCTTCTTCTGCTATTGGCCTCCAAAAACAGGCCGTTTTAATCCTCTAGTGTGTGTTTGAGTTTCCTTGAACAAGAGTTTGATCTACGTTGAGTTGTCAAGCTCCGCATGAGACGCCGCTCAACCGCATCCGCCCATCTTCATCCCGCCGCTCCGTCGTCTCATATTAGCGACCTAATAAATCAGCCATTTCAGAGCCAAAGCACTAGACAAACACAGACGTCTGTCTTCTGTAACACACTGACAGCGGCTCACACACACACACACCGGATTAAGAGTGATGGATTTATGGATTTAGCTGGAGATACAATCTGCTGTGTGATGGCTCTACGCTCTTTACTAACGTGTATCATCCAAGCAGCATGATTTCACATCTCTCTATAGCACTGAAGTAGATAAAGAGCCGTTATTACGGCTAATGTCTGCGGACTGACCTGCTGTTGATCACCACACATCCATTCAGATGATCAGCTTGTAATGGAAGTGGGTTTTAAAACAGGAATTGTGTTCATTTCAACAGGAAACGGCACACATTTCTACACTGTAAAAAGTGGTAACCTGCAACTGACATGTTAACAATGTGTTAAAATATACTAGAAACTTGTTAAAACATGTTAATAATGTTAAAATATGTTTGTAACATGTTAGTAGTGTGCTAAATTGTTATAAACATGGCTGCAACATGCTAAATCATGATAAAACATGTTAACAATTTGATAAAACATGTTACCAATGTGTTAAAATCTGCTAGTAACTTGTTAAAACATGTTAACAATGTTAAAATATGCTAGTAACATGTTAGTAGTGTGCTTAATTGTTATAAACATGGCTGCAACATGCTAAATCATGCTAAAACATGTTACCAATGTGTTAAAATATGCTACAATCTTGTTAAAACATGTTAGCGATGTGTTAAAATCTGCTAGTAACATTTTAAAACACGTTAACAAAGTTAAAATATGCTAGTAACATGTTAGTAGTGTGCTAAATTATGTTAGAAACATGGCTGCAACATGCTAAATAATGCTAAAACATGTTAGCAGTTTGATAAAACATGTTACCAATGTGTTAAAATATGCTACAATCTTGTTAAAACATGTTAGCGATGTGTTAAAATCTGCTAGTAACTTGTTAAAACATGTAAACAATGTTAAAATATGCTAGTAACATGTTAGTAGTGTGCTAAATTATGTTATAAACATGGCTGCAACATGTTAAATCATGCTAAAACGTGTTAAAATATGCTACCAACTTACTAAAACGTTACTAATGTGTTAATTTATGTTAGAAACATGCCTGCAATGTGATAAATCATGTTAAAACATGTTAGCAATGTGACAAAATATGCTAGCAATGTTAAAACATGCCTGCAATGTAACTTGTTAAAACATGTTAACAATGTTAAAATATGCTAGTAACATGTTAGTAAATTAATTACTCACCCTTATGTCGTTTGACACCCGTCGAACGATATGAGGGTGAGTAATCAATGACAGAATTTTCATTTTTGGGTGAACTAACCCTTTAAAACATGTTACCAATGTGTTAAAATATGCTAGTAACTTGCTAAAACATGTTAGTAATGTTAAAGTATGCTAGTAATGTTAATACATGCTAGTAACTTGCTAAAACATGTTAAAATATGCTAGGAACTTGCTAAAACATGTTAGCGATATGTTAAAATATGTTAGTAACTTGCTAAAACATGTTAGCAATGTGTTAAAATATGCTAGTACCTTGCTAAAACATGTTAGTAATGTGTTAAAATATGTTAGTAACTTGCTAAAACATGTTAGTAATGTTAAAATATGCTAGTAAATTGCTAAAACATGTTAAAATATGCTAGTAACTTGTTAAAACATGTAGCGATATGTTAAAAAATGCTGGTAACTTGCTAAAACATGTTAGCAATGTGCTAAAATATGCTAGTACCTTGCTAAAACATGTTAGTAATGTGTTAAAATATGCTAGTAACTTGCTAAAACATGTTAGTAATGTTAAAGTATGCTAGTAATGTTAATATATGCTAGTAACTTGTTAAAAAAAGTTAACATATGCTAGTAACTTGCTAAAACATGTTAGTAATGTGTTAAAAAATGCTACTAACTTGCTAAAACATGTTAGTAATGTGTTAAAATATGCTAGTAACTTGTTAAAACATGTTAGCGATATGTTAAAATATGCTAGTAACTTGCTAAAACATGTTAGTAATGTGTTAAAATATGCTAGTAACTTGCTAAAACATGTTAGTAATGTGTTAAAATATGCTAGTAACTTGTTAAAACATGTTAGCGATATGTTAAAATATGCTAGTAACTTGTTAAAACATGTTAGCGATATGTTAAAATAAGCTAGTAACTTGTTAAAACATGTTAGTAATGTGTTAAAATATGCTAGTAACTTGCTAAAACATGTTAGCAATGTGTTAAAATATGCTAGTAACTTGCTAAAACATGTTAGCGATATGTTAAAATATGCTAGTAACTTGTTAAAACATGTTAGTAATGTGTTAAAATATGCTAGTAACTTGCTAAAACATGTTAGCGATATGTTAAAATATGCTAGTAACTTGCTAAAACATGTTAGTAATGTGTTAAAATATGCTAGTAACTTGCTAAAACATGTTAGCAATGTGTTAAAATATGCTAGTAACTTGCTAAAACATGTTAGTAATGTGTTAAAATATGCTAGTAACTTGCTAAAACATGTTAGCAATGTGTTAAAATATGCTAGTAACTTGCTAAAACATGTTAGTAATGTGTTAAAATATGCTAGTAACTTGCTAAAACATGTTAGTAATGTGTTAAAATATGCTAGTAACTTGCTAAAACATGTTAGTAATGTGTTAAAATATGCTAGTAACTTGCTAAAACATGTTAGTAATGTGTTAAAATATGCTAGTAACTTGCTAAAACATGTTAGTAATGTGTTAAAATATGCTAGTAACTTGCTAAAACATGTTAGTAATGTGTTAAAATATGCTAGTAACTTGCTAAAACATGTTAGCAATGTGTTAAAATATGCTAGTAACTTGCTAAAACATGTTAGTAATGTGTTAAAATATGCTAGTAACTTGCTAAAACATGTTAGTAATGTGTTAAAATATGCTAGTAACTTGCTAAAACATGTTAGTAGTTAGTAATGTGTTAAAATATGCTAGTAACTTGCTAAAACATGTTAGTAATGTGTTAAAATATGCTAGTAACTTGCTAAAACATGTTAGCAATGTGTTAAAAAATGCTAGTAACTTGCTAAAACATGTTAGTAATGTGTTAAAATATGCTAGTAACTTGCTAAAACATGTTAGTAATGTGTTAAAATATGCTAGTAACTTGCTAAAACATGTTAGTAATGTGTTAAAATATGCTAGTAACTTGCTAAAACATGTTAGTAATGTGTTAAATATGCTAGTAACTTGCTAAAACATGTTAGCAATGTGTTAAAAAATGCTAGTAACTTGCTAAAACATGTTAGTAATGTGTTAAAATATGCTAGTAACTTGCTAAAACATGTTAGTAATGTGTTAAAATATGCTAGTAACTTGCTAAAACATGTTAGTAATGTGTTAAAATATGCTAGTAACTTGCTAAAACATGTTAGTAATGTGTTAAAATATACTAGTAACTTGCTAAAACATGTTAGTAATGTGTTAAAATATGCTAGTAACTTGCTAAAACATGTTAGTAATGTGTTAAAATATGCTAGTAACTTGCTAAAACATGTTAGTAATGTGTTAAAATATGCTAGTAACTTGCTAAAACATGTTAGTAATGTATTAAAATATGCTAGTAACTTGCTAAAACATGTTAGCAATGTGTTAAAATATGCTAGTAACTTGCTAAAACATGTTAGTAATGTGTTAAAATATGCTAGTAACTTGCTAAAACATGTTAGTAATGTGTTAAAATATACTAGTAACTTGCTAAAACATGTTAGTAATGTGTTAAAATATGCTAGTAACTTGCTAAAACATGTTAGTAATGTGTTAAAATATGCTAGTAACTTGCTAAAACATGTTAGTAATGTGTTAAAAAATGCTAGTAACTTGCTAAAACATGTTAGCAATGTGTTAAAAAATGCTAGTAACTTGCTAAAACATGTTAGCAATGTGTTAAAATATGCTAGTAACTTGCTAAAACATGTTAGCAATGTGTTAAAATATGCTAGTAACTTGCTAAAACATGTTAGTAATGTGTTAAAATATGCTAGTAACTTGCTAAAACATGTTAGTAATGTGTTAAAATATGCTAGTAACTTGCTAAAACATGTTAGTAATGTATTAAAATATGCTAGTAACTTAATAAAACATGTTAGCAATGTGTTAAAATATGCTAGTAACTTGCTAAAACATGTTAGCAATGTGTTAAAATATGCTAGTAACTTGCTAAAACATGTTAGTAATGTGTTAAAAAATGCTAGTAACTTGCTAAAACATGTTAGCAATGTGTTAAAATATGCTAGTAACTTGCTAAAACATGTTAGCAATGTGTTAAAATATGCTAGTAACTTGCTAAAACATGTTAGTAATGTGTTAAAATATGCTAGTAACTTGCTAAAACATGTTAGTAATGTGTTAAAATATGCTAGTAACTTGCTAAAACATGTTAGTAATGTATTAAAATATGCTAGTAACTTAATAAAACATGTTAGCAATGTGTTAAAATATGCTAGTAACTTGCTAAAACATGTTAGCAATGTGTTAAAATATGCTAGTAACTTGCTAAAACATGTTAGTAATGTAATAAAATATGCTAGTAACTTGCTAAAACATGTTAGTAATGTGTTAAAATATGCTAGTAACTTGCTAAAACATGTTAGTAATGTGTTAAAATATGCTAGTAACTTGCTAAAACATGTTAGTAATGTGTTAAAATATGCTAGTAACTTGCTAAAACATGTTAGCAATGTGTTAAAAAATGCTAGTAACTTGCTAAAACATGTTAGTAATGTGTTAAAATATGCTAGTAACTTGCTAAAACATGTTAGTAATGTGTTAAAATATGCTAGTAACTTGCTAAAACATGTTAGTAATGTGTTAAAATATGCTAGTAACTTGCTAAAACATGTTAGTAATGTGTTAAAATATGCTAGTAACTTGCTAAAACATGTTAGCAATGTGTTAAAAAATGCTAGTAACTTGCTAAAACATGTTAGTAATGTGTTAAAATATGCTAGTAACTTGCTAAAACATGTTAGTAATGTGTTAAAATATGCTAGTAACTTGCTAAAACATGTTAGTAATGTGTTAAAATATGCTAGTAACTGCTAAAACATGTTAGTAATGTGGTTAAAATATACTAGTAACTTGCTAAAACATGTTAGTATGCTGTTAAATATGCTAGTAACTTGCTAAAACATGTTAGTAATGTGTTAAAATATGCTAGTAACTTGCTAAAACATGGGACAGAACAGGGACAGGGTTTGAAAAAACACTGACTTACAGTTGATATCAGACGAAAATAAAATGATTACAAAGACAAACTTTGTGTTTTAGTGAGTGTTTTTTATTTTCCTGCAGACCTTTATATCGTACACACACACACACTCACACACACACACGCTGGCCTGTTAATCTGGGGTGCGTTTCCCGAAAGCATCGTTGGCCAACTATGGTCGCAAGTTCCGTCGTTATCAGCATAGTTCAACGATTTGGTGTTTCCCGAAACCATCGTTCCAACGAACGTTCGCAAACTGCATCGCAAACTTGTGTGGTTGGAACGACAGCTCTTGACCTGTGGTTAGAAGTATAGTTCCTTGTTAGTTTGTCGTATCGACGTCATTGATTTCGCAGCAGCTGGGATGTGTTCTATTCAGAGCTATCGACCCTATAGCCTATTTCTTTCGAAGGTTTTACCATCTACTTTAAGTAATTTGGATGACTTAAAGTCGAGGTGCCTAGGTTTTACGCAATTTGCTTTCTTCATTACAAATTATTTGAAACGATATAATAGCGTGACGATAGCAATTATTCTCCCTTCGATGTGCCCTCCGAAAGGATAATTTATGCTGGTTGGGACGCAGTCTTGGTTTCGTTTGTGCGAAGAAACGAGTGTGCAAGTGAGTAACTTTGTTAAATTCCCAAAGACAAATTGTCATACAACAATATTTTACAAAAAGGGGCTTACCCTTAAATATTAAATTGTATATGTAGGCTACTTACTGTAGCATTACACACATACGCAACACATGCAGTGCTTAGCGCTAAGGAAACGTAGGCAGATTCAGATTTATTTTATTCTGACATTTAAACATTTAACAAATGATGACATAAATCAACATAAAGTCTGAAAAGGAATAGGCAGAAGCATTTATTTTTTGGGTGATTTCTGCCCAGGATTTTTTTTTATCAGCATTTGTTACACAATTTTTCAGCTTTGAAAATAGCGTTTTTTTTATTCTCCACCTCCTCCAAAAGAACTGTAACTTCATTTTTTGAAAATTGTGGTTTTTACGTCATTTTCATAGGTCATATGAACACAAAGCTGTATGGCAAGGGGACTTAAATAGGTAGGCTAATGATCTTAAGCAAAATATGCAACAGGTGTACACAATAGTATAACAATCACAGTGATCATTGATCAACAGTAAAACCCATCATTTATTTTCATTTTAATTGTGCTGATCTATCGATATTCAATAAGTAATTAATATGAAATTGTGAAATTCATAGTTATAGATTTTTGGGATCAGAGAAGACAACATTGTGTTTATATTTTATTGTGCAAAGAATGAATGTTGAGTTGTTAACGTAATTACTCCACATCGTCACTAAGAAAGCGCAGTCGAAAAGAGAAAATAACCAAATTTACAGCAGGTGGCGATATGTGCTCATAGCACCAGTCCGCCATTAGATCGAAGAAGAAGAAGAAGAACGTCATAACGACAGCTCCAACCAATGTGGTTCAAACCATGGTTTTGTGACACAGGTACCATGGTTTCGGGAAACAGTAGTGACTAGCTAGTTGATTTCTTTAAAGATGCATCGTACTATGGTAGTTAAACCAGCGAGTTGCATCGTTGTACGGGAAGCGCACCCCTGAGCGGTGGATCGGGTCGGACGGGCCGTCTTGAGATGCAGGCTTTGTTCCTCAGCAGTGTTTTTGGCCGGACGCGTGTAGAATCAGAAACCAGTGGCTCGAGGCAGTGGAGTGTGTGTGTTTCCTTCAGGATCATTCTG
>JARQWZ010006540.1:0-17500 GCA_033150135.1 Gobio occitaniae
TGCAAGCATATGCATTTCAAATAATTCTCTATTTTCAGCTTCAGAATCATGAATATTTTTATTCTGGTGTCATTGTCCTGTGCATTGGGTTACCAGCACCAAGTCCAAGCCTATTCATTTACACCCCCCTCATGTAATACCACATTTAACATTTTAATCAACACTACATTTTGTGTTAGCCTTATGTCTTGAGTATCACAATAATATCGTATCGTGATATGTATCGAATCGTGAATGAGGTATCGATACACCCCTAGTGAAAAGTGGCAGAAAACGAGTCTGTCGTGTAGCTCCGCCCACTGCGAGTGAAACTGCGGCTGTTTTGTCTCATCAGCCACAATATCTGTCAGTACTAACTGTGGTATTTTCAAGCCGGGCTCATTGGAAAAACGTGCCTGCGGGACATTTCTCCAAATGGAGATTACGTCGCACATTTCATAACACTTTCAAAGTAAAACTTGTAGTGCGTGGCTCTAAAGCGAGTTGAGTTTAGTACAAACAAATGATTATTACATTGGTTGCATGTGTCACGGCGGTTCAATGTCTTGTGGGGTCACTATTGCAAGCCATTTGACTTTTAATCATTTGCAGGACATGAATCTTGATTCTTTTCACTAGTTAAAATGCTCATTCTTGATATCAGGAATTATATTTCATCTAGTATAAAACTATCATTCTTGATATCTGTAATTGTGTTTTCACTGGTTAAATGTCACCATAGGCTGCTATTCATATTCAATTGCTGATATGAAGAATTGATTTATTACTACACTGTAAAAAAAAAGAATATTTAAAAAATTAGTTACCTGGTTGCCTTAAAATTGATTTCATTGAAATTAAAAATGTTAGTTAAAATGAATTTTTTTTTAGAATCGACATCACCCTTTATTCAATTTATTATTAAAAGATTTTGTAAGGCATATTGCGTTATTGTGTGTTTTATTTGTAATAATGCAGAGGAACACGATTTATTACTTTTTTTTATTTATGTGGTTCAGATACAATAATATTTTGAGTTTCTATTTATTAAACCAATTTTCTTCAATTGTATTAGCTCATTTTTAATTTCAACGAACTCAACTTTAGGCAACCAGGCTACTTACTTTTTTAAGTTAAACCATTTTTTTTACAGTATAGTTGAAATTACAATTTCACATATCAGAAATTTAATTCTTACTACAATGTAAAAAAAATTGCTGCCTTAAATTGTTAACTACAGTCAACTTGAACGTTTAAGTAACTTCAACTTAACATGCATTAAACCGACTTAAAGAATGAGTTGAATCTTGAAAACTTATTTTAAGTAGTTACAACAATGTAAAAACATCTGTTGTTATAAATTATTGATCATATATTTTTTTTACAGTGCATTGTAAAAAGTTGACTTAATTTTAAGGCAATGGGTTTCCTCATGTTTTTAAATGAATAAACCAAGCCTAATTAAAAAAATTAAGTGATGTGGAAATTGTCATTCACATAACTTTTCAATTACGCATGAAGTTTATTTACGTTTTTAAGTTAAATCAACTGATCACTTTCAACTGAGAGTAATTTCAGACATCTAAATTGGCTAGTAACAATCACATTCATGATTTCAGAAATTATTATTTTTCGAATTATTTTATTGAAATTTTTTACTAGTAGCAATTCAATTTGTTGATATCAAGAAATTTGCACTAGTAAACCAGATAATGATTGCAATAAAAAATAAAGGGTTCTACTTAGTAAGAATCTATATTTCTGATTTGTAAAATCTTCATTTTATTTAGTAAGAAATCAGATCTTGATATCAACAATTGAATATGAATTGCAGCCTATGGTGACGTTTCACTAGTGAAAATACAAATACAGATATCAAGAGTTATAGTTTTTACTAGATGAACTTTAATTATTGATATTAGAATGAGTGGCGACATCCTTGTTGATAAAATTTTTTTTATTTAACAGCACCAAATAACCATGAATGAACATCAGAAGGTATGTTGAAAGATACCGAACAACCACATCATGTCTCATGCAATCCATCAATCAGTGTTTCAACCGCGGAAAGACGTCAATAAACCAGCTGGTAAAAATGACACATACATCACGTTTACCCAATAACTCCAGAGAGCAGCATTTAGCTAAATATATGCACTATATTGCATATGCATTTAATTTTTACTTCACCTGTTCTTCAATATTTCATGAATTTATGAATTAACGAGTTGAATAAATCCGTTACTGCTTTCATGAAAGCCACCAAGTGGTGATATAGATATATAGATAGTTTCATCACACGATAACATTACTCAAGTTATTTCAACAAAGATGCAAAAAGCAGTTTGAATGAGATCCCAAATGAATATATAATGATTTCACAGTAGCATCAAACTGGTTGTACGTTCCGCCAGCAAACTATCGTCACCATGCTAAATTCCTGTAAGGGAAGCACAGGACGAGGGTTCCTGGCAGTCAGAAAAACACTGCAGCTTGCTATTAATTTGAGTTATTAGTCTGATATGAAGGAGCGTTAGGAGACGTGCTGAAAGACAACTATAAGAGGCCGTATACAGAGTTCCCTCGAGGCCAGCCGCTCCCCTCTATAATGAAATAAAGACTGTGACGGTGGCAGAGAGAGACTGACACAAATGTCTATGGAGGTGAAGAGGTGCCAGGCCACTGCTGCGTAATCACATCATCTGATGGGACAGACATCCCACCTGGAGGAGGAGCGGAGAGAGGACACGCCGCAGAGAGAGAGAGAGAGAGAGAGTGAGAGAGAGAGAGAGAGAGAGAGAGAGAGAGAGAGAGAGAGAGAGAGAGAGAGAGAGAGAGAGAGAGAGAGAGGAGAGAGAGGATGAGAGAGAGAGGAGAGAGAGGAGAGAGAGAGAGAGAGAGAAGGAGAGAGAGAGAAGAGAGAGAGAGAGAGAGAGAGAAAATCGAAGGACACCGCACTGGCCAACTGAGATTTCTTTGCGTGTTAATGCAAAGAAAATTGTTCGTCACAATGTAATTACTTTTTTCTTCCTCTAAACAGCTTTCATTGCTGATGATGTAATCAAGGACGGGCGGGCGGGGCAAAATAAAACAAACCAATCAAATAAAATTTATTCAAATCCCAATGTCCCAGCCTATAACTTACAAAAAGAATATTCTATTTGAGTTAAATACGCATCGCATCGCGAAGTTTGAACTGAGAGATCAAATTTTCCGTGAGCTGTTGACATATAAGAGGTCCTCATACTTAAGAATATCCTACGAGTTTAATGAGTGCGTTCACACCGGACGCGATTCGCGCGGAGTGATTTACATGTTAAGTTCAATGCAGAGACGCGAAATGGCATTCTGCAGCGCAGTTCGCTCGAATGAGGCGGCGCGAGAGGACGCGAATTGAGGCGTTTTGAACGCGCAAATCGCTCAAATTGAAAAATCTGAACTTTGGCGGATATTTCGCACCGCGTTAACCAATCAGGAGCTTGCTCTAGTAGTGACAGCAATGAGGAGAAAATCTGTATATTAATATCTGGTTCAGACAATATGATTATCACTGTGATAACATTAAATGACATGAAACACAACACAGTCTCTTTTTGTTAAATGCAAGTTTATGTATGATCAATAATACAAGTAAAAGGTATAAGAAGCTACACATGAAATAAAGCAAACAATTCAGTCAAACATTCAAAGTCAGTGCTAGTAGGCTAACGTTACAACTGCAACGTACAGTTATAGCCTAAAAATATAAAGTAATGAAACTTCTCTTTGCCTTCAGTCTAAACGATTTGCCAGGGAACAAATTATAGATCCATGAGACCAAAGATCGGCCGTTACAAGACGAATTATAGCTCGAGACACCACAGAGACATCAGAGCCAGCGGCAGAAGGACTGGCCGAGGAAAGGTTGCCCTCGCCGGCTTTGACGAGCGCTGAGCTGATCCACTGGAGCTCAC
Organism: Gobio occitaniae; assembly: GCA_033150135.1. Classification (NCBI taxonomy): domain Eukaryota; kingdom Metazoa; phylum Chordata; class Actinopteri; order Cypriniformes; family Gobionidae; genus Gobio; species Gobio occitaniae. Next base: position 3,933 of record JARQWZ010006540.1, read on the forward strand.
AACTCCGAAAAAACGCCAGATAAAATGTTCAAATAGGCGCTCTTTATATAAATAAACCACATATTTGAGCTTTAAACAACTACATTATCGACTGAAAAAGTCTTAAAACTACGTTTTGTCACACATTAACAGTAGATTTTAACCAAAAAAAGACGTGTAAACACAGCCCATGTCAGCCATTTCTCAACGAGACGAGCCGCTGGCAGAAGCCCCGCCCATGAGGAGAATTCGCGTCTGTTGTGCAGTGAATGTCACACGCGAATTTCACGCGCGATTGAAGCGAGTAAACTCAAAATGTTCAAGCGTCCACCTTCGCGTGATTATTGCAAATTATTCGCGCGAATCGCGTCCGGTGTGAACGCCACATCAGAAGTTAGTCCAAAAACAGCATTTACTGTAACCAAGCCCAGAGAACGACTCCATCAGTGAATGGCCACCTCTGCAGAAGAAGATCAACGCCTACTTCATCATCACAGCTTTGGCCCCGCCCACTGGAGTGTTAGTGAGATGACGAGGAGAGACGAACAGACGAAAAATAACATCACCTTCCAAAGGAGCTAATGCTAGGAATGTGCTTATTTATTTCCATCAGTGTGAATGTCTCAGTTGAGCATTATTTAGTTGTGTTCGCTACATTTCACTGTGGATTCTCAGACACAATTTCAGCGCAGGCTTTGCAAACAGACTTTTACGATATGGACTCGACGGTAATGCAACATGTGAGTAACCGTGTTAACTCTAATGCCTGATCTGAAGTCTCACAGCAGCCAATCACAGCAGTGGGCGTTTCCACTGAAGTCTCACAGCAGCCAATCACAGCAGTGGGCGTTTCCACTGAAGCCTCACAGCAACCAATCACAGCAGTGGGCGTTTCCACTGAAGCCTCACAGCAGACACGCCCCTTCAAACAGAGCATTCAAATAAGAGGCAGTATTGCAGTAATTTATTAAAGGTACTGTTGTCAATTTTAGCATTTAGCATTTGTTATCAGCAGATTACAGTTCCATGACCTGAAGACATGAACACTTGGAGAAAACAAGCGCCAGCCAGCGCTGTAACACACTGACGATCACATCTGTCTGTACAGTGTGAACTACACTTCCACCACAAACCCTATCCTCTGAAGACATGCCCACCAACTCAAAATCAGCAAACCCAAGCATGCAGCATGATTGGCAGGCAGAGAGTTTCTGATTGGCTAACAAAGCGCAGGCTGCTCTATGACTATGGCTGTCACAGACACAGGTGTGATGTCTCAGGACACCCATTTCAGAGATATCCGCCAGGAAGCAGGGACATTATGTGTTTAATTCCAAACAAAAAGCTTGCCGTTTGTTCTTTGCAATTCATGATTAGCCGTCCTGAGCAAAAAGTGTCTCTCATTCCCTCCCCGAATCTTTCATTTTACACACACACACACACTGGGACGTTTTAGCAGAAATATTCAAACAGGGACACACAGAAATCTCAGTAATGTCATTGACAGGCCCACCCCCCTCTTCATGACACAGTCATGCCCCATGTCCACATCCAGACAGGTTTGGACTCATTTTCCCAGAATTCCCACTGAGCTGCTCTGCATTGCAGAACATGCGCGACGGGGGGCCCTTCTGTAGTCCCTATTTATAGCCGGACGCCGCAGCACACACAACTTTCTCTCTTCCTGCGCCTGCCAAACTGGCTTTCTATGCGCCACCAGACTGAGGCATTCAAATACAATACTGATCAGCTCAAAGCAGCCAATTAAATCAAACATTAGAAGAGGTTTTGGACAAGATCAAGACTCCAAAAATATGGTTTTAATAAAAAAAAAGTCAGTAAATTATGGAAACATTATTTCTGAATAGTTCAAAACGTCCAGTTTTTAAAATGTTTTAAAAATGTTTTTTTTTTCTTGCAAAGATTAGCAAAAAACATTGATCATTTTACAAACATAATGTGAACATTACATTTTGAACGTTTTGAAGCAAGCAGTGACTATTCAATGTTCAAATATAACTGCAAGCTGCATTAATCAGGGCCAAGCACAACAGAAGCAAATAAGGAAGCCAGTGCAGACCCACTGCAAAAATGAGTAAAGCAAAAAGGTTAAAAACCCATAAATACATTGAGTTTCACGTTTCGTTTAATTACAGTGTGTGTCCTCAGTGCGCCCCCATACATAAGCGTCTCAAATTTGGTAAAAATATCTCATTTCCTTTAGGAGTTATAGACATTTGTATTTATGAACATATAAAAAAATGCCCCAGCCCTGACTCTGATTGCATTTTTTTGCCACTTATTATAAAATTTGACATTTGGCCAAATGCTTTTAGTCAACCTGCTATGATTCCGATTTTTTTTTACGGTGGTTTCGTCTCGATCGGACTAGAACCATTCATGCCATTTCTGGACCAGTAGGTGGCGCTGTGCCAAAACACAGCATGTAGCCTTAGGTCATGCATGTGATGAACTGTACCAAGTTTGATCAGAATACACTAAAGCGTTGCGGGGATACAGCCTCACGTTCACTTTGGCATGCTCTTCTTCAAATTCGTTTGCGAATTGTTTCAGAATCGTAGGGTTTATCAAAAAGCTTTTGATAACTTTTTGCCAGCATGGTCTGAATATGTTCTGATTTGATTTTCATGAAAACTGGAGCAACCGTCGAACAGGCGTTTGAAAAGGTAGTTTTTTTGTGGGAAAATTTGGCGGGAAAAGTTTAATGACAGAAAATTACGCCATAGGGTGCAATCGTCGGTGCTTGGCCCCTAAAAAAACTAACATCCAACTGAACCCTTTCGAAAAAAAAGTTTTGTTTCTATGCTAATGTTTTGTGAACGTCATTAACTCTTTCTCCGCCATTGACGGAAAATCCGTGTTTTCACTGTTATACACGCTATAACGCATCTTCTCAAAGAGCACAGAATCTCCTGAGAAAAACACAAGCGAAGAAGAAGCAGAAACAAGAGATAGAAGCATTGCTGACGCACATGTCAAATACATCGTCATCAATCATTAAACAGCATTTACACAACGTTTGTGAAAATTGTTGGTGGTGACTGGCAACTTTTTTTCAAAAATGCTAGCGGGGAAAGAGTTAAACAAACGTTCTATTATTGTTACTGGAAGAACTTGTTGGTAACTTTGAGAGAACCTTCCCAAGACATTTCCTTTTAGTTGGGAACATTCCCGGCTCCGACGGGCCGACAGAAAGACCGAAATACAGGCAGGTTTGGCCTCCAGAACGCTGAGACATGTTTACTGCAGACACTCAATCCTCCCCTCAGGCATTACGTGCCTATTTACAGTAGAGTCTATTGATAGCAGCAAACTTCATAGTTTATTTCAATTAAGAGATAGGAAATAGGAAATCACATTTAAATCAATCACACCTCTCCCCGGGCCGAAATCAATGCCGCCTTTACAGGGGTTTCTACACAGAACCGCCTCGTCCCGATATCCTCTCGTACACTTCACTGCCAGCCGAGTGTGTGTCCATGAGTGCCGTGTGTGTGTGTGAACGGCTCTCGATCAATGCTTCCCACAAAGGCATTACTTGGGAGGGCGGACGTATACAGAAGCTTTTTAATGGAACACAACCTACATTAGTCCGGTAAAGGAGAGATCGGCTTACGAGGCTAAGAAAGACGGATATTTCTGCAGTCGGAGCGAGAGAATGGCGGACACGGAGGGCTCATTGTAATGAAATTACTATTCATAGTCTTTTCTTCAAATGGCGGGACGCTTAGTGATCAGATATATAGAGTCAATCGCCACAGGCGGATCTAAATGTGTCCCGCGAAGACAACCGAATTCAGTTTACAGCTCACACACTCTCACGGGCCGCATTAATGAAACACGAGCAGAATGAGCCTGAGCAACAAAATACTGCACATAAACACATGCGTACCGCATGCTACACAATTTACGCATGATTGATTGGAAACTACGTATAACAGAATAAAGAAAGTTTAATTTTTGCACAAACTAGATAAACAAACCTCCATCATTTGAATGATTCAAGTCTTCTCAAGGATATTATTGGTCTTTTTTTAACACCGTCCACATTTATTCCCAAAAGGCTATTAGCCGAGCCATGATTTTAACTGTTCTCCTCCGTGCAATTAGCTCAGTGATTGAATATTGAGGTTGTGAAGATGGATAGGAGGCTTGAGCTGTGATCTTCCTTCGGGTCAGGAAATTACACACTGAGAGAAAGCGAGAGAGAGAGAGAGAGAGAGAGAGAGAGAGAGAGAGAGAGAGAACGAGAGAGTCACTGCTTACAGGCCTCAGAAACATGAGGTTGACTAGCCTTGAGGCCAGAGAAACAGTCACGACATTAGCATCCGCACTAATGCTGGATAATGTTCTGTTTATCATAAACACGTCTGTCGCTTTAAACGTAGAATGGATTCTCATTGGATGTCAGGGTTTTTATTGTTCATCAGCTGGAAGACTAATCGTCCTGAGAGTTATTCCAAAAACATCATACCTCTGTGTTAATATTGTCTTAGTTGTGGATTTCCCCTATTCTCATATAGTATATTTAGATTGATTATTAAAACTCTGTAGTTATAGTTATAGTTATCATCCTCTATGTTCCCCCCGGTTTCATAAAAAAGCAACATTTTGATAAAAAAAGCTGAGAATAACATGTTTTGTCAAAGACTACCTCGGGATTAGATTTAGTCGATGAAGTCCATCAACACCCCAAAGCCATTTGGGACAAGGCCAATCTCTTGTTTCTGCTTCTTCTTCACCAGTGTTTCGATCTGTAGATTCTGTACTCTTTCAGAGGATGTATAATAGCGCCCCCAACCGAATAACAGTGAAAACACAGAGAGCCGGAGATCCAAGATGGCTGACAGTGTGAAACCAATGTTGATTATAATTAAACGTACATTCTATTCTATTTACTTATTAGGGTGTCGCAACTTGTACATTGTGCGTGACAATTTTGCAATCAGGTTTATTAGGCTGCTGTCACTATAAAAGCTGACGCACGGATCCATTACACATGCACTTTCTCAACTGTTTACGTTCACTTAAAACAGAACTGACTGTGTTTACGTGAATACTTGCCAAGACCGGCATTTTGTGATTATTGTGTGTGTATTTGACTGTGTAAAAGAATTCAATTTAGTGCTGAGAGGTGGCTTTATGTGCGCAAAAAATGAGTCAAATTATGCGCAATACGCGCAATCCCACAGCGAAACTCAAGCACTGTAACACTAGCACTAGTCATCCGGAGGAAATGAAGCGAGTGATGAGGGGAGGCGGGTTTGTGTGTTACTCGCTGTCGGAGAGATGAGAGTAGTGTGCTGTTTATGATGTCTAGAAAGCTGCTTTTTCAGACAATTCTGTGCAGAACTCAGAATTAAAACGGTGAGCCATTAAGATGACTGGGAATGCTAACGGACAGCTTTCTCCCAGTGCTATAGACCACCTTGAGCGCAGCAGCTTGGGCAGATTTTGGAACATCTATTGTGTGTGTCTAAACATTTGGATTAAAGGAAGCATTGGAATATTGTATTCCTGCAGAGCGAAACACCGATACCCGGCTTACGCTTTAAAGCATGGCCTGCTCAATACAGGAGAGGAAACGCACTACAGGGAACCGCTCGTCTGACCAACACCTCCATGAGAATGATGATTGATGTCTCATAACATCCTGAGAAAAGAAAGTTTATGGATTAAACCATCGATTGGGCTCATCGAGCAGCACGGCCGCTCCGATCGGCTTGATCTGAGGCGTGGATGTTTCTCAACCACGTGTCCTCGGCTAAATCTCAACAGCAGATTCAGGTCAGTTCAGGTGGAGGACATGCTGGAACACCAGCCGTGGATACATAAAGCAGCGCTGTCCTCCAGAGACCTGCAGTGTGTTATCTTAACAAAGGGACTCGTCTCTCTATAAATTACCCTTCCTCCGCGCGCGCTAATTAGAGACGAGCGACATGAACCGGAGCTAAAGCTGAGGCGTTCGCAATTACACACACACTATCCGCTCGGCTCCAGTGTTTGTTGGCCCTTAGAAATAAGTACATTATGTATAAGCTCCGGATATACTCGGAGGAATATTTTATTGCTCAATGGTTGCTCTTTCAAAGCTCAGGAGATGCGCTTGAAATCGTTTCATCTGCATTTAAAGGGATATTTCACCTTACATTTCAAATTCTGCCCGCATTTACTCCAAACCTGAATGACTTTCTTTCTTCTGTAGGGCACAAAATATACACACATATTTTGGACCCCATTGATTTTCATATATATATTTTTTTTTTCAAAATATCCTCTTTTTTGTTACACAAAAGTCGTCATACAGGTTTGAAATAAAGTTATTAACTTCTTGAGCAGTTTGAGCTCCAGTAGCTCGTCTGTTTGATCGGACCACAAGGGCCAGCCTTCGCTCCCCATGGGCATCAATGAGCCTCGGCCGCCCATGACCCTGTAACATTTACAGATCAGACTCATAACGTTGAGAGAAATCACCCTGAGAACATCCTTAATGTTAACGCTAACCTTCCTCTTCTTGGAATAAATGTTCATATTGTGATTGAACATAAGGTTCGGATATTTTTTGTCATGGTAACGTTTCTAATCGCTGTTTGCGCAAGAACATACTGTAAATGTGTTGCCAAATATTGCCAACCCATTTTACTTCTGTGATGTGACATTTCCTAAATACAAATAAATCAAATGGTCAAAATCTGAGACGTCTCTTCTAAAACGAGTGGAATAAAATCAATGCAGAACACTTCCTCAAAGTCTCCATTTGTTCTCCATTTAATCTCATTGCTGCCTAGGAGAAAAATGTGCCATTTTCTTTGTGATTTGTTTCCGTATGGGTTAAATTTCACTCACTCACTCACACACGTCATCATCGCCGGTGTTTTCGTATTGTGGTTCAATCTTCTTAAGGAATAAATGCGCAAGAGAAAACAAACCGCCGCTATCTGTGAGCTCAAGATATGACTGTGCTCTCGTCTAATACCCAACACAATCATCCCCAACAAAACCCTCCGCGCCCGGGCCAAAGATATCAGACGTGTGGAGGTCTGGGGTGATGAGGACGGGATATCTCCGGCCTGCTCGGTGCACTCAGAAGAGTTTCATGAGACCCGCAGCGTCCCGGCGCACGTCTAAAGCCAACACTTGAGAAGAGCAAACAGATAAAAGAGCCAAGAGATGAGGGAAATCTCTTCAGGATGCAGACTTCACACTAAGCACCCAAAACAAAAATATCAGCGGTGTGGAGGCGATTTTCACCAATAAAACCGCAAAACGTTACAAAAAGACATTTAGAAACGGAATATAAAATAAATACAGAATAGTACACACACATTTATTTGTGATACGAGTTGTCATGATGCTGAGAGAAGCGTTTTCACATTGCCTAAGGCTGAGGAATACCTGCCATACAGCAATACTAATCATACATTTAATATTCAAATATTTTAATTGCTCGTTTAAGACTGATTACCGCTCTTGAGTGATATTAAGTCACTTGTCCAGCATCATTACCTCTCAAAGTCCATGAACACACAGTGGGGTTTCCTTCATTCCCACAGGTTTAATTATGAAAGACGGATTATAGAAATATGATAAGGAAAGCTAAAGAAGCCCAGATGTTTCGGCCATATTGATCGAGTCCACAGATGTTTACACCAGCTGCGTTAACAGTGATCTTCTGACTAACATCAGCATCCGGCAGTTACGACACGCTTTGCTTTTTCCTTTTTTTCTGCTCTCCATTATGTCTGTAACAACACAGAACGCATACACACGCACAGACACACTCATATTTACCAAGCAAACGTTTGTGCTTGGCAAAGAAAAAAGCTACCAAGCGTAATTTAAAGGGTTAGTTCACCCAAAAATGAAAATTCTGTCATTAATGACTGACCCTCATGTCGATCGACACCCATCAGACCTCCGTTCATCTTCAGACACAAATGAAGATATTTTAGTGTAAATCTGATGCTCTGAAAGGCCTCCATTGGCTCAATGCACTTTACACTCTCAAGACCCTTAAAAGACACTAAAGACTAAAGTTACAAAGTCCATCTCACTACAGTGGCTCTAAAATAACTTTATGAATCGGCGACAATAGTTTTTTTTACCACATGAGGGTCAGTCATTAATGACAGAATTTTCATTTTTGGGTGAACTAACCCTTTAATATCAAACTAACTTAACGCAATATTTAACGCATCCAAAAGGAGGTTTTCACAGCGATTTATTCCCAAAGTGGAACCGGTCAATCAAGAACCTTCATTTTTAAGAGTGGTCATTATGCATTATATTATATATTAGTATAGAATTATTGTCTCTTTTGTAAATCACTGTCATATATCCGCTATTGTGGCCAGCACTGGATACTTCATGCTCTGCAAACAACATCCTTATTGAGATCCGCAGCGCAAACAAACAGGCTAATGTGTCTGAATGCTAAATGACCCGTGGACAGACACGAGCTAACATGTGAACGCAGAGTGAGCGGCCAGGCCAACAGTCCGAGAGAGAGCGCTCCAAACGCACATTAATATGAGCAGCTGTGCTATCTTGTGAATATAGTCACGGCTAAAGGCCGATGTTAGACACGGCGCGACTATAATACCCAAACACACACACACACACACACACACACAGGAAGAGACGAGACAGTGAGGAAGCGAGGGATACGGGATGGAGAAGTGTAGAGTCACTCTCTTTCTTGCGGCATGAATATTTAATGTTGTGGGAGTGAGAGAGCCGTCTCTGTGACGAGGAAGGTCAGTTGGTGAGCAGCGGGCGGAAGTGGCTCTGGCCACACGGGTGAGCAGATGACAGGGTGTTATTCATGAGAGGGCTCAGGGTCTCCTGTGTGTGTGTGTGTGTGTGTGTGTGTGTGTGTGTGTGTGTGTGTGTGTGTGTGTGTGTGTGTGTGTGTGTGTGTGTGTGTGTGCGCTGACGGGGTTATCATGTAGGAAACTGCCGTCCCTGTGTCTGATCAGAGCAATAATCACAGCCGGCGTGCGGTTTGATCCGGCGATGCGTGCACCTTCACATACAGTCTGAACCGCTTCTTCTAGAAGGAAATTACATCAAATGGAGACTTTTGCTCTTTGTTGACGTTTCCTGCCTCGTTTTACAACTGAGATCTGAGAGTCCTGAGCTGCGCAAGAGCAACTTCTGAGCAATAAAGAACAAAATAAAGAAAAATGTAATAGTTTTCCCTTGAGAAAAAAATACTTGCGTGCAAACTGAATGTTTTCTAACTATTAATGCTTGTTAATTGCTATTAAATGAAAATGTACTATTGTTTAAATTCATATGAAATTAATAACCTGGAATTTAGAGTACGTTTGACCCACTTAAGTAGTGCATAATCACTTCTTCTGTCTTTGAAAGTGTACTGTGTAATGTATGAAAGCTTAATAAATAGAATAATATAGAATAAAAAGGTCATTGCAACTTCTCACATATAAAGTCACAATTGTGTTATGAAATCAGAATTGTGAGTTATAAAGTCAGAATTGCAATATATAAACTCGCAATTTTGACTTCCTCACAATTGCGAGTTTACATTTTTACATTCTTTTTTTTCTCAGAATTGTGAGAAATAAACTCGCTATTATCTTTTAAAATGTTTTATCCTGCGGCGGAAACAAGCTTCCATTATAATGTCATAACATGCAGTTATGGAAAACTAAAATATACTTTAATGTCATTTCTGTTGAAACTTGTATGTCATATGTTTAAATATTAGTACACTGAAAAAAACAGGAAAACACACATTGTCCGATTTACTTAACTGTATTATTTGCGATCTACTCAACAAAATTGTGTTTCTCTTCTAAACATGATTTCTTTGCTCTCGATTCATGTAATTCTCTAAAATGTGCAATCTACAAGATTCAATTATTTAGGGTGAATGCAGTGTTAATTTCGTTGACGAATAATATGTCAATTTTCTCGACAACCTTTTTTCACTGACGAAAACGAGACGATAACTAAATAAAAACTAGTGTTGGATGACAAAAACTATGAGGAAAACCAACTGTCATTTTCGTCAACAAATAGAAACGAGAGGAAAATGTTAGAGAGGGACGATTAGGGAAGAGATCCAGTCAGAACTGATGTCCTGAGTAACAGATGAACACATTTAATCTGAACTGATCTAACCGCTGGAAAACACGGCCCTCATCTGAACTTGAATGAGCTCCTGCAACTGCAATAGAGGCGCAGACATTTCAGAATAAGAGTCCAGGTGTATTTTGAGCTTGTTTATAATTAAAGTCACGCATTATATATTCGTTTTTGGTTACACAACATACTATTTAATTTAGTTCCCATTTAATTCATAGTCAGGAGGAAAGACCAGTATTTGACACATTCAATAAAGTATCAGGTTATAATAGTTCACTAAAACCATTAAAACATCTTCATTACTTGAAATTAAATAAATGTTAACTGAAATTAAAAAAATAAATAAACTTATTTGAAGCTTTAGCTGATATGGCCTACTAACTAAAACAGAAATACAAAGTTATAAAACTTTCTAGATGTTTTTAAAAAACAAAGTAAATAGTGAATTGAGCTCCGTTTCGTGTATTTTTTATGTCAAAAACAAAATGTCAGTTCAAGCGACAGTCGGTTATGTAATACTTAAATGTATTACAATTGAACTAAACTCATTAGATTTGAGTTGACTAAAACTAGACTAAAACTAAAAACAATTCAGGTGACTAAAATATGACTAAAACTAAATAAAGATTTGTTGTGAAAATTAACACTGGGTGAATGTGAACCAATTAAGTACTTGAAACTGATTTTAGCTGAAACTATAGTTCCCAGCATGCTTTGCTAGGAACTTGACAAGTAGAGTAAAATTGTTGTGTGTTTTTGGGCAAAATGAGAAAAGGGGGAGATTTTATATAGTTTAATAGTGTTTAATGTTTAATTATGTTGGAATTATTGGAACCATTAGAATTACACTGATTCACCACATGTCATTAAAGAGCATTTCACACTTAACACTTGGCATGTTCATTATGTGCAATTGCTGGCTAATAGAATGAACACTATTTAGCACAGTCTTCTAAATCAGTCAAGTGACAACAAAAATAAAATTAACTTGATTAAAGAGGCGGGTCTCAAGCCCATTGTACACACCACTGTTGTTTGGGAGCCATATTAAAATCATTGTGAGACTACTTCATTCGGTTACTTAAAAATGACTTAATTCTATGATGTTGAAATTATGTGAACCAACTATGTTTGTTTAACTGAATTGATTCATGTGGAACCGAGGTACATGATTAAATCATGTAAATCCAACACACCTTTTTTTCACATTTTAATAACACTACAGTCAACGTTATAAACAAATACTTTTAATTGGACATTATAAAGTGCACTTTTTTCATTAAAAAAACTCATTATGTTCCAATAAGTGACGTCACAAGATTCAAAAGACATTTCCTCTCACAAAATGCTATAAATCAAACAAATCTGATTAAGACAAATGTCAAAAGACGCTAAAAATCCCGGACGAGCCCCCGTTTATTACGACCCGTGGCTCCTAAAGGCCGCAACAAAGGGACGGACACACACGGTTGTTCAATTTAACTCACGGTTTATTAACAAAATAGAAAGTAAAACAAACGAATGCTAATGTAGCCGCCAGTAACAACGAGGTCTCGCGCGTTTCATCTAAACGTCGTCTCAAATTGATCTCAGATTTGCCAAGACAAAAGAAAAGAGAAATCTCACATGTGCTCTGGGATCTCGCAAACTGTCAAAATTCAAAGACTATTTTGATTTGTCCTAAACAATTTTAGGAGAAACATTTGAGTCTCCTGAGCTGTAAAAGAGCAATACGCTTTTCTCCTAAGAGCGCGCAAAATGGAGTGTCAATATTATTAAAGAATTTCGTAGAACACGTTGATAAATCTAAAATAAAGCTGGGATGTATTCCCAGTGTTTGTGTGTGTGTGTGTGTGTAACCACAGTGTTTCATGAGCTTATTTTAAACGGAGCCGCTGAAGAGCGGACAGGTTCATAACTATAACTCTCTCAGCCCAGATTACTCTGTCAGCAGTAAGAAGTACACATCCTCTTCTATCACTGCATTTACTCTGCTCGGAGACCTAGCGAGCCGCCCATCTAGAAGGCATCAACCGATGGTGCAACATCCAGAGGTACCTTGCCAAATTTTAAGGCGACATCATATGAATCCTTCACAGAAAACACATTTTAAGAGTATAATTAGCTTAGCATCTTATGTGACTACTTAGAGTAGTCCCTATATCCGAGTGAAACGCTTCTCAAACAAGAACAAATGTAGGGGCGGGGCTTGATTGTGTCTGTGGGGAATTGATTGGACGAGGGCGGGGCAACCTGTCACTCACATGAGATCCACCAATAGCAAACCACAACCATCCAATCCATTCCCCACGGACACAATCAAGCCCTGCCCTACATTTGTTCTAATATTTCTGTTGTTTGTTGGACAGCTCCTCATATTCCTCATCCCTCCCTCATCCCGCTCTCCGTCCTGTGCCGATCCCCCTCAGCCGGAGCTCCGGAAGCGACTGTGAAATTTCAGAAAGGAAAACGCTCTTGCGTGGATGTGATTTATTACAAAGAGGTGTCCGTATTTGATTAAAAGTGATATTCGCCATCTGTTGAGGGAGAGGACTTGCTTTACCCCGAAACAATTACAGTAAAAGCTCTAAAGGAAAGTCCATTTCCCCAAGTTTTCAGGGATCAAACTCCCTCTCCGGCGGTTTCAAAGTCCCTCTGCGCATTCACCGAACACTCGCTCAAACACACACACACACTCGTATACTCACTCCTGATGCTCTTGTCTGGTGCACCGTCTGAGCCAAAGTGCTCTTCAGTTGCAGAGTGCAGAACACACACACACACACACCTATAGATCACATATATGACACTTACTTATGCTGAGTATAGTGAGCAATGTGCACGCGGTAGTGTTATTCCAGAGCAAGGTCAATGAGTCCTTGTCTATCGCTGTGTGTAATCTGAAATGAATATTCATGTGTGTGATAATCAATCATGAGTGTGTGAGGTTAACACCTCTTTCAGAACTGTGCTGTGAGGTACATGGTGTCAGATGGTAATACCATGGTACATTAATATACCCTGGTACTGTATGATTATCATATTAATGTGCTGTAATGTTAAGGGAGAAAAATTTGTAAATGCAAAAATTAAAACATAAAAAAAAGATTCCTGTAACTAAAGATCATGATACTTTGGTACTCTTATGTAAATGACTTTACTGTTGTCATGGCCTTCCTGTAAAAGCAAAATAAGGACATTTCCAAATATATCATCTGATGAATATGCAAATGATAATTGATTAATATGCAAATGAGTATCGATCAGGTTTTTCATGGGCTGAGTCAAGTTAATATTGAATGTCTGAATGTGAGGATCGCTGTAAACTCGCAGAGTTTGCATCTTTTGTGTGTGTGTGTGTGTGTGTGCGTGTGTGTGAGAGAGTGTGTGTGCGCGAGAGAGTGTGTGTGCGTGAGAGAGTGTGTGTGCGCGAGAGAGTGTGTGTGCGCGAGTGC
>JARQWZ010006540.1:20000-35000 GCA_033150135.1 Gobio occitaniae
ACTGATCTGAGAGAGGGGCATGTGGTCACACACTGATCTGAGAGAGGGGCATGTGGTCACACACTGATCTAAAGGAGGGGCATGCGGTCACACACTGATCTGAGAGAGGGGTATGCGGTCACACACTGATCTAAAGGAGGGGCATGTGGTCACACACTGATCTGAGAGAGGGGCATGTGGTCACACACTGATCTAAAGGAGGGGCATGCGGTCACACACTGATCTGAGAGAGGGGTATGCGGTCACACACTGATCTGAGAGAGGGGCATGCGGTCACACACTGATCTGAGAGAGGGGCATGTGGTCACACACTGATCTGAGAGAGGGGCATGTGGTCACACACTGATCTGAGAGAGGGGTATGCGGTCACACACTGATCTGAGAGAGGGGCATGCGGTCACACACTGATCTGAGAGAGGGGCATGCGGTCACACACTGATCTGAGAGAGGGGCATGTGGTCACACACTGATCTGAGAGAGGGGCATGTGGTCACACACTGATCTGAGAGCGGGGCATGCGGTCACACACTGATCTGAGAGAGGGGCATGTGGTCACACACTGATCTGAGAGAGGGGCATGTGGTCACACACTGATCTAAAGGAGGGGCATGCGGTCACACACTGATCTGAGAGAGGGGTATGCGGTCACACACTGATCTAAAGGAGGGGCATGCGGTCACACACTGATCTAAAGGAGGGGTATGCGGTCACACACTGATCTGAGAGAGGGGCATGCGGTCACACACTGATCTGAGAGAGGGGCATGCGGTCACACACTGATCTGAGAGAGGGGCATGTGGTCACACACTGATCTAAAGGAGGGGTATGCGGTCACACACTGATCTGAGAGAGGGGCATGCGGTCACACACTGATCTGAGAGAGGGGCATGTGGTCACACACTGATCTGAGAGAGGGGCATGCGGTCACACACTGATCTGAGAGAGGGGCATGCGGTCACACACTGATCTGAGAGAGGGGCATGTGGTCACACACTGATCTGAGAGAGGGGTATGTGGTCACACACTGATCTGAGAGAGGGGCATGCGGTCACACACTGATCTGAGAGAGGGGCATGCGGTCACACACTGATCTGAGAGAGGGGCATGTGGTCACACACTGATCTGAGAGAGGGGCATGCGGTCACACACTGATCTGAGAGAGGGGCATGTGGTCACACACTGATCTGAGAGAGGGGCATGTGGTCACACACTGATCTGAGAGAGGGGCATGCGGTCACACACTGATCTGAGAGAGGGGCATGTGGTCACACACTGATCTGAGAGAGGGGCATGCGGTCACACACTGATCTGAGAGAGGGGCATGTGGTCACACACTGATCTGAGAGAGGGGCATGCGGTCACACACTGATCTGAGAGAGGGGCATGCGGTCACACACTGATCTGAGAGAGGGGCATGCGGTCACACACTGATCTGAGAGAGGGGTATGTGGTCACACACTGATCTGAGAGAGGGGCATGCGGTCACACACTGATCTGAGAGAGGGGCATGCGGTCACACACTGATCTGAGAGAGGGGCATGTGGTCACACACTGATCTGAGAGAGGGGCATGCGGTCACACACTGATCTGAGAGAGGGGCATGTGGTCACACACTGATCTGAGAGAGGGGCATGTGGTCACACACTGATCTGAGAGAGGGGCATGTGGTCACACACTGATCTGAGAGAGGGGCATGCGGTCACACACTGATCTGAGAGAGGGGCATGCGGTCACACACTGATCTGAGAGAGGGGCATGTGGTCACACACTGATCTGAGAGAGGGGCATGTGGTCACACACTGATCTGAGAGAGGGGCATGCGGTCACACACTGATCTGAGAGAGGGGCATGTGGTCACACACTGATCTGAGAGAGGGGCATGCGGTCACACACTGATCTGAGAGAGGGGCATGCGGTCACACACTGATCTGAGAGCGGGGCATGCGGTCACACACTGATCTGAGAGAGGGGCATGCGGTCACACACTGATCTGAGAGAGGGGCATGTGGTCACACACTGATCTGAGAGAGGGGCATGTGGTCACACACTGATCTGAGAGAGGGGCATGCGGTCACACACTGATCTGAGAGAGGGGCATGCGGTCACACACTGATCTGAGAGAGGGGCATGTGGTCACACACTGATCTGAGAGGGGCATGTGGTCACACACTGATCTGAGAGAGGGGCATGTGGTCACACACTGATCTGAGAGGGGCATGTGGTCACACACTGATCTGAGAGAGGGGCATGTGGTCACACACTGATCTGAGAGAGGGGCATGTGGTCACACACTGATCTGAGAGGGGCATGTGGTCACACACTGATCTGAGAGAGGGGCATGTGGTCACACACTGATCTGAGAGGGGCATGTGGTCACACACTGATCTGAGAGAGGGGCATGCGGTCACACACTGATCTGAGAGAGGGGCATGCGGTCACACACTGATCTGAGAGAGGGGCATGTGGTCACACACTGATCTGAGAGAGGGGCATGCGGTCACACACTGATCTGAGAGAGGGGCATGCGGTCACACACTGATCTGAGAGAGGGGCATGTGGTCACACACTGATCTGAGAGAGGGGCATGTGGTCACACACTGATCTGAGAGAGGGCATGTGGTCACACACTGATCTGAGAGAGGGGCATGCGGGGAATCATTTATTCCTCTAATTCCACACTCAAAGCCTCCTCACATTCACTTTGCACAAAAACAAAAATATCCATCCGGACTTATTGCGGAAACAACGGCATCAGCGTTCCCTAAACGACTCTGAATCCCAGCAGTGCTGCTTCAGGAAGTCATGTGACTGTAAATGATGCTCGTTATACCTGCTATATGCAGATGAGATGTTAATTTAATTCAGAGGTTTAATTAGAATCTGTGCGAGACACTCCGAGCTGATTTACTGATGGAGAGCTTGTTTAAACAGACGGCTAATCTGATAACACTTGTACTTTCTGTAGCGTGTGTGTGTGTGTGTGTGTGTGTGTGTGTGTGTGGGGGGGGGGGGGGGGGTCTCTGATATTAAAACACACTGACGGAGAGCAAATCAAAGCCCAAATCTAGCAAAGCAGATCTCTGTGGCATCTCCACTGATTCTCCTGCAGAACAACACCACACAGAGGACCAATGAGGACTGCTCTCTCTCCCCTCAAAGACTCATGAGGGATTTGAACATCGGAGACTAACTGTGCACTGAATTCTGACACTCCCAATAATTATTGTGCTCAAATATTCAAAGATTAAAAAAAAAAAAAGATTTCTGTTAATGATGTTTAAACATCTGAGACAAAGTTACTTAACGGAGAGCCCTATGACATCCGTTTCATTTGTTCCCAAATTCAGTTCAACATTTTTTGGGAGTCTCATTTTAATGGTTAAATTAGGTTTAAAAAGCATGTCTAATTAATTGGAATCATGAAACATACAATTTAACAATAATTTATTAAAAGAAAAAAAAAAAACAGGGCCCTATGAAATACATTATTTTTTCTCAAATTCCATTTTAATTCCATTTTTTTTTTACTATATTATGTTTTCTGGATTCCATTTTAATGGTTTAATAATATTTTAATAATCAATGTTTTACCAAACACTGACTTAAGAACTAATTCTATTAAATGTTGTGTGTGTTTTAAATTTGTCTTGCAATCAAATGAAGGCATAAAACATTAATTTAATTTAAACTTTTAAATCTTATGAAATTAAACAAACTTTGGTCAAGAAAATGCTGCACAACACAGCTTTACTGTTAACATTCAAATTTACTATTAAAATAAAAAAAACGGATGAAAATTGTGATTATTTCTTAAGTTAATAATTATAATGTTACAATTATTATTTTTACAATTTTACATTTCTTTAGTAAAACGGGACTTTTATTTTGACGGGTTGCTGTGAAGATCTTCGAGTTCTGTGTTTATGACCATAGTGTTATCAAATGAAATCTCTGGATCATGCATTAATGTCCTCATAGAGTGATTTTAGTTTACTAGCCTACTGTTCATTTATTCATCCAACATTTGACAAATTCCTTGCAATGTCACGTTACACAGTAAACTCAGTTTTTAGGACCGGATTCTGTCCGGGCCCTAAACTCCAAAGTCTAGGAGAGAAGATTCTCTGATTTCAAGATCACAAATGGCATCTTTAATATTCCGGTTATTTCTCACAGATAGCAGAGAGATTGAATGGAGACGAGTTTGAGACTTCTGAAGATCTCAATATGAACTCAAGTGTTTCTACAATATGTTCTGGAGCTGTATATATTCTGAGTTGGGTACTGAACGCTCTACTTTAAAGGGCACTGAGCGAATATTGAAGTTCAGGGCCCTGTGGTTTCAGCAGAAAACATGAATGGAATCCGGTCATAAAAACTGAATTTACTAATGAACGCTGAATTTCACAGAATTGGTCAAAGTTTTGATGAATAAATCACAAGTAGCTCAGCACTCTTAATCAAGTCACGATATAGACGTGTCTGTGAAGATTAAACCACAAAAACACTTATAATATGAATCCTGCATGTTCTGAGTGCACACACACACACACACACACGCGCGCTCACACGACTCTCGTGGTGTCTTCAGCCTCTGCCGTCTCACTGTATGAGGACATGATCTCCAGAGTCACTTCATCAGCATTTCATCTGAGAAAAACTATCATCATAAACACACAGAAACTCAAAGCTCTTCACAGCAACCCGTCAAAATAAAAGTCCTGTTTAACTTGAAATTGTGACTGAAAAATATTGCTGTTGTACAGTACAATTTGTGTCTCAATGTAATAATAATAATACCAACACTACTACTACTGATAATAATAATAATAATAATAATAATAATAATAATAATAATAATAATAAAATATTATTAAAACTTTTTTTTTTAAGGAATAAATCACAATGTTTCTTCCATGTTTTAATTTTAACTGTATACATTTTAAATTATTAAATATGGTTGTTTTTATGAATTTGATGAATTAGACATGCTTTTTGATTATTAAAATTGAATTAAACCATTAAAATGGAACCCAGAAGACTTAAAACAGAAAACAGAGTTCATAAAAAAATAAAATAAAATGTAATTTGAGAAAAAGAAAAAAAATTAATCGGGCCCTAAATAAGTAATTTTTGTTCAATTTTTTATAAATAGTTTGTTAAATGGTACAAGTTTCATGAATTCAATAAATTAGACACGCTTTTTGATGACTAAACTAAAGGTAAACCGGCCTAAAGTGCCGAAAAAAGGCAGCGAATGTCAGGTCCCAGTTAAATGTGAGCCGACCCTAGGCAGCGGCATCTCTCATTTCTGACAGGAATGAAAGAGTGTGTGTACCGATAGTTCAGCTGATGAAACGTCTTCACACACACAAAAAAAAACATAGACAAAAACTTTGAGTTGTGAAAATAGCGTGATTTACGGCCTTTATATTGCTTGTGCCATTGTATCCCTCGTGTTCATCTGCGTCAAATTCAACATGGCATCTGACCTGACCGAGGTCTGAGGAGCCTCATTTATTCCTCTAGGACACACACACACACACAAAGTTGATACACAGATGGAAATAACTGTGAATGTCATTAAGTCTACTAAGCTAAGATCAAACTCTGAGCAATGCCATTTTCCTCTGGGAATAAATGCTTTCTCTCTGTGTGTGTGTGTGTGTGTGTGTGTGTGTGTGTGTGTGTGTGTGTGTGTGTGTGTGTGTGTGTGTGTGTGTGTGTGTGTGTTTTAAGGAGAATAGGCGAGAAGAATATCCCAGTTTTCCTCATAATTTACACACCTGTCACACTCAAAAGCCTATAGATGCACATATATATGAGAACCCACACACACACACAAATATACATACAAAGAAAGCCGCCCCACAGTCAGTGTTCAGTGCTGATAATTCATCATATTTAAATAAAGCCGTTGTGGTGCGAGCACGTGCTCCTGTAGTGTGTGGATGTAGAGCATCATCTTTATTCAGTGTGGATATATATATATATATATGTGTGTGTGTGTGTGTGTGTAATATATGAGTCTGAGCAGGGTCGAGGTGAAGCTCACAGCTCGTTTCCTCTTGTTTATGCGCGTCTTTATTTAAAGGCACACGTCGACTATTTTTGTTTTACCCATTCCTCCATTTCCCAGACTTTTCTCCCTTCGAGTTTTGAAGAACAACTGCGGGAGTCAGACTCCATTCATGAAAGCAGAAACATATGCATGTAAACATAAGAAAACATAAATGTAATTATTTGTTAGACAAACTGTGTGATCTAAAGATGAATGCTTATAGACTTACACACTCTTTCTGCATTATGTCTGAGAGAATCTCGTCAGGCGTAACAACCCAGTGTTTGGGTAGTTTTGTGTTACACAGATCCTGGGTCAGGCGTAACAACCCAGTGTTTGAGTAGTTTTTGTGTTACACAGATCCTGGGTCAGGCGTAACAACCCAGTGTTTGAGTAGTTTTTGTGTTACACAGATCCTGGGTCAGACGTAACAACCCAGTGTTTGAGTAGTTTTTGTGTTACTCAGATCCTGGGTCAGACGTAACAACCCAGTGTTTGGGTAGTTTTTGTGCTACACAGATCCTGGGTCAGACGTAACAACCCAGTGTTTGAGTAGTTTTTGTGTTACTCAGATCCTGGGTCAGGCGTAACAACCCAGGGTTTGGGTAGTTATTGTGTTACACAGATCCTGGGTCAGGCGTAACAACCCAGTGTTTGAGTAGTTTTTGTGTTACACAGATCCTGGGTCAGGCGTAACAACCCAGTGTTTGGGTAGTTATTGTGTTACACAGATCCTGGGTCAGGCGTAACAACCCAGTGTTTGGGTAGTTATTGTGTTACACAGATCCTGGGTCAGGCGTAACAACCCAGTGTTTGGGTAGTTATTGTGTTACACAGATCCTGGGTCAGGCGTAACAACCCAGTGTTTGGGTAGTTATTGTGTTACACAGATCCTGGGTCAGACGTAACAACCCAGTGTTTGGGTAGTTTTGTGTTACACAGATCCTGGGTCAGACGTAACAACCCAGTGTTTGGGTAGTTTTTGTGTTACCCAGATCCTGGGTCAGGCGTAACAACCCAGTGTTTGGGTAGTTTTTGTGTTACACAGATCCTGGGTCAGGCGTAACAACCCAGTGTTTTGGTAGTTTTGTGTTACACAGATCCTGGGTCAGACGTAACAACCCAGTGTTTGGGTAGTTTTGTGTTACACAGATCCTGGGTCAGACGTAACAACCCAGTGTTTGGGTAGTTTTGTGTTACACAGATCCTGGGTCAGGCGTAACAACCCAGTGTTTGGGTAGTTTTTGTGTTACACAGATCCTGGGTCAGGCGTAACAACCCAGTGTTTTGGTAGTTTTGTGTTACACAGATCCTGGGTCAGACGTAACAACCCAGTGTTTGGGTAGTTTTTGTGTTACACAGATCCTGGGTCAGACGTAACAACCCAGTGTTTGAGTAGTTTTTGTGTTACACAGATCCTGGGTCAGATTTTATTTAAAATAAAGTAATTATCATACAAACCAGTGGTTGTGTGGAGTATTTACATTTTTTTTTTAGAGGATTTAAGTTAATCCGTAGACATTAATTATTGTATGAAGTGTATAAAAGAATCAACGGTTATCCTGGGTTAAATAACCCAATTTGCTGGGTCAAATGAACCCAACATGTGTTCCGTCCTATATTTCCCCAGCCCATTGTGTTGTGTAGTGTGTATAACACAAGCCCCAGTGTTGAATCTGTTCCCTCTCTCACACAAACCCCTGTAACTTTAAACTCCACTGAGAGCTCCTTCAATTTCCTCTAATTTCACGTGGCAGGACTCCCCAGTTTCACTCACAGCGTTTTTCTTCCATTTAACTCCATCATAATGGCTTTCGCTTAAATACGTCTGCAAGGCGACACAATTAATTGTTTTTCTATTTTGTGCAGTTAATTTCACACTGTTAAGCGGCGTGTAAAAACACATGAACGAGCGAGTAATTACACAAGTGAAACCACAGAGACAAATGCACATGTAACCCTGATACGAGACACGCAGGGCTCCAGATAAAAGAGCTGCTCGCAGTGGATTCGCACCCGAGGGGCATTGGTGAATTACAAGAAACACAAGTGCCAAAGGAAAACAGCTATTGGGGGAAATAATGGACCTTTGAATCATAAGCATAGCAATAAAGCACTGCAGTTGAAGAAGCCGCAAACAGACTTAAAGGAACAGTGTCCCTAAACATTCATTGTCTTTCTTCACTGAAACACAGAATTAGAAATCTCTCACGCGTGTACTTTCAGAATACGTCACAGCAGGTTTGTTGTCAATTATGTCAAATGGTAATGTTTCGCTACACTCAAAAAAATAACTCTTTGAATGAACATAAAAAAATCATGGAAAGTATTTCCACATGATTAACTTGCTTTATTTCAGCATTATGCAATTCTGTTATTCCAATTTAATGTACTTCCGTTGGGTCAACTTAATGTATGAAGGTTGATTCAACTTATTTACTATGGTTAGGCACAGCTTAATTTAATAGTGTCAACCCAACTAATTTGCAATGTTTTGGACCAACTCATATATTTAAGTTAGCCTAACAAAAGGGCTTTACTGCTGAAAGAAAGCCATTTAATCACATGGAAATCCTTTCCATGATTTAATGACATTAATTCAAAGAACAGCTTTTGAGTGCATTTACAAAACCTTTTACAAAATTTGATTGACTAGCCAGAAGATGGTTGTTACATCCATGGCATGCCCAGAGTAATTTTTTTATTATTAAAACAACTTTAATAGTTATTAGTACACTGTAAAAAAAATCAGGTCTCCAATTGAACATTTTCTAGTGAGCGATCACATTTAAAATTTTCAGTTGGCCAAATTGAATTTCTTGAATTTTAATTGAATTAAATTGCATCAATTCACAGAAATTAAATTTGGCCAACTGAAAAATTAAAATAAATAAATAAAAAATAATGAAATGAAATAATGAAATAATGAAATGAAATAATGAAATAATGAAATGATGAAATGAAATTAAATAATGAAATGAAATGAAATAATGAAATTAAATGAAATAATGAAATAATGAAATAATGAAATGAAATGAAATAATGAAATGAAATGAAATGAAATAATGAAATAATGAAATGAAATGAAATGAAATGAAATGAAATAATGAAATGAAATGAAATGAAATAAAATAATGAAATGAAATGAAATGAAATAAAATAATGAAATGAAATGAAATGAAATAATGAAATGAAATGAAATGAAATGAAATGATGAAATGAAATGAAATAATGAAATGAAATGAAATGAAATAATGAAATGAAATGAAATAATGAAATGAAATGAAATAATGAAATGAAATGAAATGAAATAATGAAATGAAATGAAATGAAATGAAATGAAATAATGAAATGAAATGAAATAATGAAATGAAATGAAATAATGAAATGAAATGAAATGAAATAATGAAATAATGAAATGAAATAATGAAATAATGAAATGAAATGAAATGAAATAATGAAATGAAATGAAATGAAATAATGAAATGAAATGAAATGAAATGAAATGAAATGAAGAAATGAAATGAAATGAAATGAAATAATGAAATGAAATGAAATAATAATGAAATGAAATGAAATGAAATAATGAAATGAAATGAAATAATGAAATGAAATGAAATGAAATAATGAAATAATGAAATGAAATGAAATGAAATGAAATGAAATGAAATAATGAAATGAAATGAAATAATGAAATGAAATGAAATAATAATGAAATGAAATGAAATAATTAAATGAAATAAAATTAAAATTAACACTAACATAACACATTTTAAATACCAACATAACAAAACATTAAGCATTAAAAAGTCTCTCAATTTTCTCATCTTGTTAAAAATGCATCAAATTACACTTTATTTAAACATTTACTCTCCGAATTCAGCCCCTTTGCAAAGCATGATGGGAAGTGAAAGTCTTAATTCTTTGGGTAACTTGATTGAAACATGTTATTTCAAAATGAAAACATCAAGTTTTGTCAAAGAGTAACGGTTTTAAGTCAGTTTAACATGAATCAATTACATTTGAAACAGAAACCTAATATAATGGTGTTAAATCAAGGTTAATTGCTTAAATAAAGTGAACAGCATCATACAATAATTTTTTTGAGTGTAGTCTAGTAAACAACGGCGATGCACCGGGATCGAATCTGCGAATGAGATTTGAGGGAAAACGTATAGAGAATAAAACGATTAGATTTGTGTGTGTGAAAAGGAAGTGCACTTTAGCATACTTAAGAATAAAAATCTCTACCCAAATAATATAGGCTACTACTTTAAAATAACACACTTGTAATGCAGTGTTCTCGGACACTTTATCCCATGTCGATTGTAATTAAATGAAAGTGTACTAGAGTTTAAATTCATATCAAATGCAATTATCACAGTGTTTTAGAATATATTTTGACTCAATCAAGAAGGACCCAAATACATCTTTACAAAATGTACTTATTCATGAGTTGTGTATGTAAGTCAACACATCAAAATAAGTGTACTTTAAAACAAGACAAATGATTATTAAAACAATGTTTTAAAATGTCCTTTATAGTAACATTGTGCCCTTTTAAGTAGGGTTGTGCCGATGGACGATATCATTAGCCTCTTGTCTTTTTGTCTTACACTGTGCATTTAAATTAAAATATTTCATTTTGTACAAGAAAACAGCCCTTCTGAATGAATTATTAGCAGCCTTTTGTAGTGTCTGAGGAGATGGTGCTCATTGTCACACAGCTCTTCTGTGATAGCGGCAGATAAACCCAGACTTAGAGTCAAATAACTCTCTTCTGGTTAATACTTTAAAAAGATAATTTACCTTGGACATAATGTCAAAATGAAGGTGATTCTGATAACACACATTTATTAAAACACAGAAGAACAACAAATCAAGAACCTGAAAACGGGAAAAACACACATTTACACTTACATTTCACTTATAATTAACAACACAATTCATTTTTTGTCGCGCAAAGCATAGCAAAGGCTACAAAATAAATGTTGTAATTGAAATATTGTGGTCATATGAACAACACGAATGAACGTTTAAAAAACAATATGCAAAATCAAAATTGAATAGCTCCGTAACGGATTGCGAAAAGTGTGTGGGGTAGCAAAATAACAAAATTATAGTTTTTAAGTAGAAAATAATATTTATGTAAAGAGATACAGTAAAATAAAAATTGCTTTAAAAGTGCACAACTCTTCTTAAGTGGAAGAAAGCTACGCATTTCCCCCTCACGTGCAATACTGGAAAGCCTGGATGAGTCATTAGTTGGGTAATTAAAATAACGATATTATAGTTTTTAAGTAGAAAATAATATTTATGTAAAGAGATATAGTCAAATATATCCTTCAACACCCAAATCCCGCCCCTGTCCATCGCCATGTTTTACTGTAAACATTGTCAACTGCCAATTTAGGGGACATCACCCAACCCTACTTTTAAGTCTACTTAAAGGGGATATCAGATGCCCCTCTTTACAAGATGTAAAATAAGTATCTGATGTGAAGTGTGTGTGTATGTGTGTATATGTGAAGTTTTAGCTCAAAATACACCACAGATCATTTTTATAGCATGTTTAAATGGCCACTTTTTGGGGGGTGAGCAAAACACGCCGTTTTTGTGTGTGTCCCTTTAAATGCAAATGAGCTGCTGCTCCCCGCCCCCTTTCAAGAAGAGGGCGGAGCTTCAAGAGCTCACGCAACAACAAAACAGCACAATCTCATCTACACTGAAAATGTCATAAATTCAGTACTATATTCAGTGGCAGAATAAACGCAGGTATAGTTTAGTCTGATTACGGTTATAAATGATGTGGTTTTCATCCACTATCAGCACAAGCCTGATGTAGCGGAGCCTGTCCGAATGATGGCCAAAACTTTCCTGAGGAGTTTTATGAAGTTTATTGTACATCACACAAAAGATGAAGCGTCTGTTTTCACTCCAGGAAAATCACAGTAAGTGCGTATTAAAGTCCTGTCCAGTTCCCGCTTTAATGTATATATTGCAATAAAACATATCTTTTTTTAAAGTCCTGTCCATAGACTCTCTTGCCATTCTGGGTCGCAGAAGAACTTCAGCAATAGAAGAAAAAAGAAGCACAAATGTGATGTTTTTGCTTCGTATGGTTGAAGTGGAGATCAGCAGTAAAGACATTGATTAATAAAGTGAGATTAAGTACATAAAGTATATTTGTGTTAATATTTAAATGTCAGGTTTGCGTAATATTCTGAGCTTGCACTTCACTGTTTTTATTCATTTTGAGGGACACTGAATGTGTTTGTGTGCCAGTGAGACGAGTAAATGCTCACATTTAGTCTAGAACTACAATAAAACACACTCACACACACACACGCCTCTGCACTTACGATTTCTGTCAACATAGGGACGGAAGTACTGTCAGTCAATACACTCAAGTTACTTATTTGAGAAACGAATTCAGATATTTTGTTGTACATTTAAAAGTAATGCGTTATTTCAATAGTCATTTGAAAAAGTTATCCGATTATGTAATTCACATCCACACTTGTCTCTCTAAACGCTCATTGTTGGAAAAGAGCAGCGTGAACATTCTTCAAAACATCTCCTTTAGTGTTTCACGGGACCTGACCATGAATAAACACACCTACAGCACAAGCATCTAATCTGCATTTATCAAACACACACACACACAAAAAGAATACATGCCACGGACAACCATGCCTGGAAAAGCGGGATTCTGAATTGTTGCAACTCACTGGTGAAGCAATTCTAGAGCCAAACCTGATAAAAGAGACATCAGACACCAGATAAGAAAGACAATCAGTGTTTAAGAGAGAGCGGGGGGAAATGACCTCGTCCGCTTCAGAGAGGAAGTGCAGGTCTGTCATTGGCACACGTCCACCGATCAAACACACGCGCGCGGGACGCTTTACTCACAAACCTGGCAAATTAATCCGACAAAACCTCCCCGGAGGAAGTAAAAAGATTCATAAATGAAGTAAATAAAGCCATGTGTGTTTGTTTTAGAGTGTGTAACGTGTTAAAGACGCCGCTGTGTCTCTATAGATAGCTAAAGATGTGTGGTGTAAAGGCCAGATTGTCCAGCTCACGAGTAAACGCTCCTGCGAGTGTGAGGGTATATTTGGTATATTTCCTGTGTGCTATAATAAGACCATGTGTGCGTGTGTGTGTGCGTGTGTGTGAAATAAAGGACACAGGGAACACACTCTCTGTTTGTTTAACCAGCACAGTATGTTCACGCTGTGTGCCACTGCCAACATTATGTGCTCAGCCTTTCTCTCACACACACACACACACACACACACACACATTATAATTACTCTCTCACACACTGTTCACTCATCTCACTGTCACACTCAGAAAGTCAGTGCGTTAGATAACAAAATATCAAAGCAAGCGTTATCGACAAACAAATGTTGCTTGAGCTTTTCTTTGGATTAGCATCACTCACATGACTTCTGTCATTATTCATTATTATAAACTGCATTACCATAAAAAGGTGCAGTGGCGGAACTATGATGTGATTTTAGATATGATTAGGTCTGGTATCAGATGGGTTAGTATGAACCTCATGAATATCTAATGACTATTCAAATTCTCATTATGACATCACAGCAGAGGCAGGGTTGAAAACAATGATATGGAAATATTGTAGAATAAAGTGCTTATGTATTTTATGTTTTGGTGTCTATATACACACACGTGCTCACACACACACACACGCACGCACACACACACACGTGCAAACGCGCACACACACACACTCGCGCGCGCACACACACACACTCTCACACTCACTCTCACACACACTCTCACACACACTCACACACACTCACACACTCTCACACACTCTCACACACTCTCACACACTCTCACACACTCTCACACACTCTCACACACTCTCACACACTCTCACACACACATACACACACACTCTCACACACACTCTCACACACACTCTCACACACACTCTCACACACACTCTCACACACACTCTCACACACACTCTCACACACACTCTCACACACACTCTCACACACACTCTCACACACACTCTCACACACACTCTCACTCTCACACACTCTCACACACTCTCACACACTCTCACACACTCTCACACACTCTCACACACTCTCACACACTCTCACACACTCTCACACACTCTCACACACTCTCACACACTCTCACACACTCTCACACACTCTCACACACTCTCACACACACTCACTCACAACAAAAATTGTAGTTAGTAATGTAATCCATTGTATTTTATATTTTAGGTAATATAATCGGATTACTTTTGGCCTAAACTCTTCCATCGCATTGAATTGAACAGGATAATCTTGTACCATATTGATATAAAAACACAAAGAGAAAGAATGGAATATATTTTCTTTGTTATCAACAACATTAAATAATATTATTATTATTATTTAGGCCTATTATGTCAGGGTTTGGGTTTGTGAAGGAACTGCATGGGTTCACGAGTTTAATGAAAAGGCATTAAATGAAATAACTCATAAAAAAATTTTTTTAAATTAAAATAAATAATTTGAAAATAATAAACAATTATAAAAATGTGTTTGAAACAAAAGCCTTCCAGAGTCACAGTAATACACAGTAATACACTCACTGAGTGATCATTCAAATAATAATTCATGTTTGTGCACAAATCTAGAAGACTTTCTGGATGTATATGAATTATTTTCTTTTATTGGAAATGAAAATGTAAAATGCTTCAACAGTGCATTTTCTTCCGGATTCTTAGAATAGAGAGTTTAGTTCATTTCTATTGTCTTCCCTGTCACTTATGATGACTTTAGCGGATCCTTGCTGAATGAAAGTATTCATCTCTTTCAAAAGCAAATCAACTGCATACACACACTCACACACACCAAACGATATTAATTATAGATTATAAAAGCAGAAAGCGGAAGTAGTAG
>JARQWZ010006540.1:40000-51526 GCA_033150135.1 Gobio occitaniae
GTTCTAGTCTATATTTAATGCAATCACATCAGAAGAACTTGTTAAATAACTGACATATTAACCCTTAATTACAGTGATTAATTATGAATAACGCAAGAAGTGCATATACCTTTAAAGAGTAATTCATATCCTTTAACACTCCATGAACACTTAACTGCTATTGAATAAAATGTATCACAGATCAAATTTACATGAAATGCAATCATTTAAAGTTGAGAATTTAATTCGATGCGATTACTTTTACGCACATCTTCATAATGACTTTTATTGTCTTTGAAATATGGTTAAAGTGTACAGTATGATGAGCTAAAATATGCCTAAACTCTATTGAAACATGTCTTATAATCAAATATTACACATTAATGATGAAAATGCAGTTTAGTGTAATTCAAATATATGAACTTTAAAAGTAACACTAGTTCAAATGATAATCAAGCACTTCACATGTGATTTAGTCAACACTCAGAATCAAACCTGCTCATTTAAAACACACTTAATGAAATATTATTATATACAAAGTGCCCTTTTATTGAAACAGTCATGAAAGTGGACTATTTAATACACTAAAGTGGCCTGTCATATTTATATTAATATTATTATTTATACTTCATTAATATATTATTCAAAACAAATATACGTTAGATAGTAAGATGTGAAGTACACACTCAACACAGCGTTCAGAGCAACACTCACGAAAGGAAAATATATTTACCAATATATTACTTGAAATATATTATAATATATTGTTAATATATTGATGGTACATATATACAATATATTGCAGTATATTGCAAAATATTCAAATGATTGCCGCTTTCAATATATTGCAATATATTGGAAAATATAAATATTAAATCCCATATATGGGAATATATCGCCTTATTTATTACATGATATTTTCCAATATACTGCAATATATTTTTGTTTCGCAAGTGCACTTAAAACAGAGACGGCAATCCCAGAATGCACTGCAGGATAGTCATCATGTTGACTACAAATATACTCCGATTTCTTTCAAAATGGCGGCGAATCACTACAATAGCTGAATCTAATTTTAAAAATGGACTATTTGTGTGAGCATTGCTGACCGTCCTGTCTCTCATGCGCTTATACACACGAGGGACACTATTTCAAGACGGTTAGTGCGCCGCCTATCTAGGCAACAGAGCTAGATGATCGCTTGTCTTCATATTTCCTGAGCATAATGACTTACAGAAGTGTGAAATTCAGGAGCTGTATGCCAGGCCGGCTGCAATTTAGCCAGCGCATGTGAGCTGTGGTGCATTCTGGGAGCTCTGTCCCTGCTCGGGTCGGCTAATAACGCTCAGCGCCTGTAAACTCAGGCCTCTCTGTGAGGATGCGACTGCAACGGGCCTTTAAAACAGCTGTAAAACATTTTAAACAGGCGTTTGCAAGCGTTCACAAGCCCCTCGCTCGCCCTGACGGCTCCGCTGCACTTCCTGACATGAACATTTAAACACACACTTACAGGCCGAGCCCGGGCCAGGCCGGATATTGGGCTTCTAAGAGCAAGACGTCGACAGATTTTGGGGGATTTTTCACATCAGTGCATCCCAACACATTCAGAGAGGCTGAAAATGTGAACACAATTTCATTTTAGATATTCATATCCAAAATATGAAGCCTTTTGAGCCTGTGGGTAATATTTAATTACAGTATAAATGACATTGCCATCAACATACAGTTTTGTGTCTTTTGTCTTTTTTGAAAATACTAGGGCTGTCAAAAGATTAATCGCGATTAATCGCATCCAAAATAAAAGTTTGTGTTTACATAATATATGTGTGTGTACTCTGTTAATTATTATTTATATATAAATACACACACATTCATGTCTATTTAAGAAATATTTGCATGTATATACTGTATATACATTTATATAATCTATAATATATATAAATATAAATGTTTTATTTATAAAAATAAATTTTTTCTTAAATATATACATGCTTGTGTGTGTATTTATATATAAATAATAATTAACAGAGTACACACACATATATTATGTAAACACAAACTTTTATTTTGGATGCGATTAATCGCGATTAATCTTTTGACAGCACTAAAAATAATACTACCACAATCAATTATGCATTTTTATTTGTCAAATCAATTTGAATTATGACCAGATTTCATGATCCAATATAAAAATTAAACAGAATCCTGCCAAATATCAGTGTTAGTATCATTAATATACTATTATAGTTTCGGTTTTCATTTTTAGTAGTTTTTGTTCTCATTTATATTATTTTTTAAATAAATCTATACAGTTTTTATTAATTAGTAGTTTATTTGGTTTTAGCTATTTTAGTATTTCAACAAACTAAACAAAAATGAGAAATGTTGCTTTGGCAACTAGATGAAGATTATTAATTTATTTTAATATTTAATTATTCTAAACATTTTAATTTAATTTAATATTTGATTTTTTATTTAATTTTGTATATTTAAATTTAAAAAATAATCTTTATTTAATTTAATTTATTGTATATTTAATTATTTTAAACATTTTATTTTAATTTAATATTTGATTTTTTTATTTAATTTTGTATATTTAAATTTTAAAAAATAATATTTTTATTTTATTTTATTTTATTAATTTTATATTTAATTATTTTAAACATTTAAGTTTCATTTAATATTTGATTTTTTTATTTAATTTTGTATATTTAAATTAAAAAATTATATTTTTTATTTAATTTAATTAATTTTATATTTAATTATTTTAAACATTTTAATTTAATTTAATATTTGATTTTTTTAATTAATTTTGTATATTTAAATTTTAAAAATAATATTTAAATTTAATTAAATTTAATTAATTTTATATTTAATTATTTTAAATATTTTTATATAATGTAATATTTTATTAATTATTATTATTATTTTTTTTTTATTATTTAATTACATTTTAAGTTGATCTTTATTTAATTATAATGTATGGTTTTAGTTTACCATAATATCCCTGTCAAATATTTATGCATTTAAAGTAATTCAAGTATTAATTTATTTTCTGAATGTCAGGTTTGAGCAGATCAACGTGTTATTGGTGTAAACTAGCATAAATGTTAACTAATCATTGCATCTTCAGAGTAGTTTTTATTAATATTTGAAGTAGATGTTTATATGCATTAATCACTAAAAGCGGTTGATCTTTAAATCTTTGAGCGCTGAGAGATCTGACTGATGAAGAGTGTGTGTGAGGTGTGTTTAACCTGAGCATTATGAGCTCAAACACACAGCCGTGTCCAGAACAGCCTCCGCCTCGCTCCCGCCGCATTTATTTATTTCTGATAGTTCCCGCAGAGCTCGCAAAATTAATGTCAGCCGGCAGAAAATAGACATCGAAAGCTAAAATTCAGCACTTTCTGCCCACAGAAGTTATTTGTCAAGCTAACAAGGAGGAGAAGAAGAGAAGAGGAGAAGAGGAGACCTGTTCCTGCGCCGTGGCCCGGGGAAATATATGCCATCGCATCCACAGCCGGGAGCAGAGGAGAGAGGGATAACACACACACACACACACACACACACACTCATCCCTGAGACCACACGATCCACTGACCAGCCTCTAAAACACCCTCAAACCAGCCCATAACACACACACACACACACACACACACGATCCTAGAGTTCTCGCTGTAAATATGATCAGTAAATCGTGTCCATGTCTTCAGTTCATCAATTGAGCAGTGTGAGCTGTGAGTGACAGGAGGCGGAGCTCACTCTGATGTCAGCGCGATGTCAGCAGTCCACTGCACTTACACATGTTGAAGTAAATCATATTGTCAGCGTGATGTCAGCGTGAAGTCAGCGTGATGTCAGCGTGATGTCAGCGCGATGTCAGCGTGAAGTCAGCGTGATGTCAGCGTGATGTCAGCGTGAAGTCAGCGCGATGTCAGCGTGATGTCAGCGCGATGTCAGCGCGATGTCAGCGTGAAGTCAGCGTGAAGTCAGCGTGATGTCAGCGTGATGTCAGCGTGAAGTCAGCGTGAAGTCAGCGTGATGTCAGCGTGATGTCAGCGCGATGTCAGCAGTCCACTGCACTTACACATGTTGAAGTAATTCATATTGTCAGCGTGATGTCAGCGTGAAGTCAGCGCGATGTCAGCGTGATGTCAGCGCGATGTCAGCAGTCCACTGCACTTACACATGTTGAAGTAATTCATATTGTCAGCGTGATGTCAGCGCGATGTCAGCGCGATGTCAGCGTGATGTCAGCGTGATGTTAGCGTGAAGTCAGCGTGAAGTCAGCGTGATGTCAGCGTGAAGTCAGCGTGATGTCAGCGTGAAGTCAGCGTGAAGTCAGCGTGATGTCAGCGTGATGTCAGCGCGATGTCAGCAGTCCACTGCACTTACACATGTTGAAGTAATTCATATTGTCAGCGTGATGTCAGCGCGATGTCAGCGTGATGTCAGCGCGATGTCAGCAGTCCACTGCACTTACACATGTTGAAGTAATTCATATTGTCAGCGTGATGTCAGCGTGAAGTCAGCGTGAAGTCAGCGCGATGTCAGCGTGATGTCAGCGCGATGTCAGCAGTCCACTGCACTTACACATGTTGAAGTAATTCATATTGTCAGCGTGATGTCAGCGCGATGTCAGCGCGATGTCAGCGTGATGTCAGCGTGATGTTAGCGTGAAGTCAGCGTGAAGTCAGCGTGATGTCAGCGTGATGTCAGCGTGAAGTCAGCGTGATGTCAGCGTGAAGTCAGCGTGAAGTCAGCGTGATGTCAGCGTGATGTCAGCGCGATGTCAGCGTGATGTCAGCGTGATGTCAGCGCGATGTCAGCGTGATGTCAGCGCGATGTCAGCGTGATGTCAGCGTGATGTCAGCGCGATGTCAGCGTGATGTCAGCGTGATGTCAGCGTGATGTCAGCGTGAAGTCAGCGTGAAGTCAGCGCGATGTCAGCGCGATGTCAGCGTGATGTCAGCAGTCCACTGCACTTACACATGTTGAAGTAATTCATATTGTCAGCGTGATGTCAGCGTGAAGTCAGCGTGAAGTCAGCGTGATGTCAGCGCGATGTCAGCGCGATGTCAGCGCGATGTCAGCGTGATGTCAGCGTGAAATCAGCGTGAAGTCAGCGTGAAGTCAGCGTGAAGTCAGCGTGATGTCAGCGTGATGTCAGCGTGAAGTCAGCGTGATGTCAGCGTGATGTCAGCGTGATGTCAGCGTGAAGTCAGCGTGAAGTCAGCGTGATGTCAGCGTGAAGTCAGCGTGAAGTCAGCGCGATGTCAGCGCGATGTCAGCGTGATGTCAGCAGTCCACTGCACTTACACATGTTGAAGTAATTCATATTGTCAGCGTGATGTCAGCGCGATGTCAGCGTGATGTCAGCGCGATGTCAGCAGTCCACTGCACTTACACATGTTGAAGTAATTCATATTGTCAGCGTGATGTCAGCGTGAAGTCAGCGTGATGTCAGCGTGATGTCAGCGCGATGTCAGCGCGATGTCAGCGCGAAGTCAGCGTGAAGTCAGCGTGATGTCAGCGTGATGTCAGCGTGAAGTCAGCGTGAAGTCAGCGTGAAGTCAGCGTGAAGTCAGCGTGAAGTCAGCGTGATGTCAGCGTGAAGTCAGCGTGAAGTCAGCGTGAAGTCAGCGTGATGTTAGCGTGATGTCAGCGTGATGTCAGCGTGAAGTCAGCGTGATGTCAGCGTGATGTCAGCGTGATGTCAGCGTGATGTCAGCGTGAAGTCAGCGTGATGTCAGCGTGATGTTAGCGTGATGTCAGCGTGATGTCAGCGTGATGTCAGCGTGAAGTCAGCGTGATGTTAGCGTGATGTCAGCGTGAAGTCAGCGTGATGTCAGCGTGAAGTCAGCGTGATGTCAGCGTGAAGTCAGCGTGAAGTCAGCGCGATGTCAGCGCGATGTCAGCGCGATGTCAGCAGTCCACTGCACTTACACATGTTGAAGTAATTCATATTGTCAGCGTGATGTCAGCGCGATGTCAGCGTGATGTCAGCGTGATGTCAGCAGTCTACTGCACTTACACATGTTGAAGTAATTCATATTGTCAGCGTGATGTCAGCGTGAAGTCAGCGTGAAGTCAGCGTGATGTCAGCGTGATGTCAGCGCGATGTCAGCGTGATGTTAGCGTGATGTCAGCGTGAAGTCAGCGTGAAGTCAGCGTGATGTCAGCGTGAAGTCAGCGTGAAGTCAGCGCGATGTCAGCGCGATGTCAGCGCGATGTCAGCAGTCCACTGCACTTACACATGTTGAAGTAATTCATATTGTCAGCGTGATGTCAGCGCGATGTCAGCGTGATGTCAGCGTGATGTCAGCAGTCTACTGCACTTACACATGTTGAAGTAATTCATATTGTCAGCGTGATGTCAGCGTGAAGTCAGCGTGAAGTCAGCGTGATGTCAGCGTGATGTCAGCGCGATGTCAGCGTGATGTCAGCGTGAAGTCAGCGTGATGTTAGCGTGAAGTCAGCGTGAAGTCAGCGTGAAGTCAGCGTGAAGTCAGCGTGATGTTAGCGTGATGTCAGCGTGATGTCAGCGTGATGTCAGCGTGATGTCAGCGTGATGTCAGCGTGATGTCAGCGTGAAGTCAGCGTGAAGTCAGCGCGATGTCAGCAGTCCACTGCACTTACACATGTTGAAGTAATTCATATTGTCAGCGTGATGTCAGCGCGATGTCAGCGTGATGTCAGCGTGATGTCAGCAGTCTACTGCACTTACACATGTTGAAGTAATTCATATTGTCAGCGTGATGTCAGCGTGAAGTCAGCGTGAAGTCAGCGTGATGTCAGCGTGATGTCAGCGCGATGTCAGCGTGATGTCAGCGTGATGTTAGCGTGATGTCAGCGTGAAGTCAGCGTGAAGTCAGCGTGATGTTAGCGTGATGTCAGCGTGATGTCAGCGTGAAGTCAGCGTGAAGTCAGCGTGATGTCAGCGTGATGTCAGCGTGATGTCAGCGTGATGTCAGCGTGATGTCAGCGTGATGTCAGCGTGATGTCAGCGCGATGTCAGCGCGATGTCAGCGCGATGTCAGCGTGATGTCAGCGTGATGTCAGCGTGAAGTCAGCGTGAAGTCAGCGCGATGTCAGCGCGATGTCAGCGCGATGTCAGCGCGATGTCAGCGTGATGTCAGCGTGATGTCAGCGTGATGTCAGCGTGATGTCAGCAGTCCACTGCACTTACACATGTTGAAGTAAATCATATTGTCAGCGCGATGTCAGCGTGATGTCAGCGTGATGTCAGCGTGAAGTCAGCGTGAAGTCAGCGTGAAGTCAGCGTGAAGTCAGCGTGATGTCAGCAGTCCACTGCACTTACACATGTTGAAGTAAATCATATTGTCAGCGTGATGTCAGCGCGATGTCAGCGTGATGTCAGCGCGATGTCAGCAGTCCACTGCACTTACACATGTTGAAGTAAATCATATTGTCAGCGTGATGTCAGCGCGATGTCAGTCCACTGCACTTACACATGTTGAAGTAAATCATATTGTCAGCGTGATGTCAGCGCGATGTCAGCGTGATGTCAGCGTGATGTCAGCGCGATGTCAGCAGTCCACTGCACTTACACATGTTGAAGTAATTCATATTGTCAGCGTGATGTCAGCGCGATGTCAGCGTGATGTCAGCGTGAAGTCAGCGTGAAGTCAGCGTGATGTCAGCGTGAAGTCAGCGCGATGTCAGCGCGATGTCAGCGCGATGTCAGCGTGATGTCAGCGTGATGTCAGCGTGAAGTCAGCGTGAAGTCAGCGTGAAGTCAGCGCGATGTCAGCGTGAAGTCAGCGCGATGTCAGCGTGATGTCAGCGTGCTGTCAGCGTGATGTCAGCGTGATGTCAGCGTGATGTCAGCAGTCCACTGCACTTACACATGTTGAAGTAAATCATATTGTCAGCGCGATGTCAGCGTGATGTCAGCGCGATGTCAGCGCGATGTCAGCGCGATGTCAGCGCGATGTCAGCAGTCCACTGCACTTACACATGTTGAAGTAAATCATATTGTCAGCGCGATGTCAGCGCGATGTCAGCGTGATGTCAGCAGTCCACTGCACTTACACATGTTGAAGTAAATCATATTTGTATTTCTGTTCCACACATTTTTGAAAACCTTTTCATTATTGCAAATAAATGTTTAGAAAACATTTACTAATTAAACAACATGAATAAATAACTCAACATTTAAATAAACCTTTATCTATCTACTCATCCATCCATCCATCATTCCATCCATCCATCCATCCATCCATCCATCCATCCATCCATCCATCTATCTATCTATCTATCTATCTATCATTCCATCCATCCATCATTCCATCATTCCATCATTCCATCCATCCATCCATCCATCCATCCATCATTCCATCCATCCATCCATCCATCCATCCACCTATCCATCCATCCATCCATCCATCCATCCATCATTCCATCCATCCATCTATCTATCCATCCATCTATCCATCTATCCATCCATCCATCATTCCATCCATCCATCCATCCATCCATCCATCCATCCATCCATTATTCCATCCATCCATCCATACATCCATCATTCCATCCATCATTCCATCCATCCATCTATCCATCCATCCATCCATCCATCCATCCATCCATCCATCCATCCATCCATCCATCCATCCATCCATCCATCCATCCATCCATCCATCCATCTATCTATCTATCTATCTATCTATCTATCTATCCATCCATCCATCCATCTATCCATCCATCTATCCATCCATCCATCATTCCATCAATCCATCAATCCATCCATCATTCCATCCATCCATCATTCCATCCATCCATCCATCCATCTATCCATCCATCCATCCATCCATCTATCCATCCATCCATCCATCCATCCATCCATCCATCCATCCATCCATCCATCCATCCATCCATCCATCCATCCATCCATCCATCTATCCATCCATCCATCATTCCATCAATCCATCAATCCATCCATCATTCCATCCATCCATCATTCCATCCATCCATCCATCCATCCATCTATCCATCCATCTATCCATCCATCCATCTATCTATAAAAATGGTGGGAAAAGACAGTGACCCACACCCAGCTGTTTCTCTGCTATTGAGCTGTGGATTACTACAGGTTTAATTAAACAGCAGACATTAAACACTACAGAGAGACTGTTAAAGGAAAGACCAGGGGCGGAAAACGAGAAGAACACACGGAGAGAGAGAGAGAGAGAGAGAGAGAGAGAGGACGGATGCTACAGGCTACAGGAAGCATTAATGACTTTGAGTGCTGCGTTTTGGTGGAAATATCTGCGCTTTGATCAGAGAAATCCTACAAAAACAACATTAATAATCTCATAAATATAAAGGCAGAGAATGGAGATGTTTAAAGTGCTAAACCCACAGCACAGGGACATCCTCCCGTTATCAGTGTTAGAGGAGTAGGAGGAGGAAGAGCAGGAGGAGGAAGAGCAGGAGGAGGAAGAGCAGGAGGAGGAAGAGCAGGAGGAGGAAGAGCAGGAGGAGGAAGAGCAGAGGAGGAAGAGCAGAGGAGGAAGAGCAGGAGGAGGAAGAGCAGAGGAGGAAGAGCAGGAGGAGGAAGAGCAGAGGAGGAAGAGCAGGAGGAGGAAGAGCAGGAGGAGGAAGAGCAGGAGGAGGAAGAGCAGAGGAGGAAGAGCAGGAGGAGGAAGAGCAGGAGGAGGAAGAGCAGGAGGAGGAAGAGCAGGAGGAGGAAGAGCAGGAGGAGGAAGAGCAGGAGGAGGAAGAGCAGAGGAGGAAGAGCAGGAGGAGGAAGAGCAGGAGGAGGAAGAGCAGGAGGAGGAAGAGCAGGAGGAGGAAGAGCAGGAGGAGGAAGAGCAGAGGAGGAAGAGCAGGAGGAGGAAGAGCAGGAGGAGGAAGAGCAGGAGGAGGAAGAGCAGGAGGAGGAAGAGCAGGAGGAGGAAGAGCAGGAAGAGCAGGAGGAGGAAGAGCAGGAGGAGGAAGAGCAGAGGAGGAAGAGCAGAGGAGGAAGAGCAGGAGGAGGAAGAGCAGAGAGGAAGAGCAGGAGGAGGAAGAGCAGGAGGAGGAAGAGCAGGAGGAGGAAGAGCAGAGGAGGAAGAGCAGGAGGAGGAAGAGCAGGAGGAAGAGCAGGAGGAAGAGCAGGAGGAGGAAGAGCAGGAGGAGGAAGAGCAGGAGGAGGAAGAGCAGAGGAGGAAGAGCAGAGGAGGAAGAGCAGGAGGAGGAAGAGCAGGAGGAGGAAGAGCAGAGGAGGAAGAGCAGGAGGAGGAAGGGCAGAGGAGGAAGGGCAGAGGAGGAAGAGCAGGAGGAGGAAGAGCAGAGGAGGAAGAGCAGGAGGAGGAAGAGCAGAGGAGGAAGAGCAGGAGGAGGAAGAGCAGAGGAGGAAGAGCAGGGAGGAAGAGCAGAGGAGGAAGAGCAGGAGGAGGAAGAGCAGGAGGAGGAAGAGCAGGAAGAGCAGGAGGAGGAAGAGCAGGAGGAGGAAGAGCAGAGGAGGAAGAGCAGAGGAGGAAGAGCAGAGGAGGAAGAGCAGGAGGAGGAAGAGCAGGAGGAGGAAGAGCAGGAGGAGGAAGAGCAGGAGGAGGAAGAGCAGGAAGAGCAGGAGGAGGAAGAGCAGGAGGAGGAAGAGCAGGAGGAGGAAGAGCAGGAGGAGGAAGAGCAGGAGGAGGAAGGAGGAAGAGCAGGAGGAGGAAGAGCAGGGAGGAGGAAGAGCAGGAGGAGGAAGAGCAGAGGAGGAAGAGCAGGAGGAGGAGGAGGAAGAGCAGGAGGAGGAAGAGCAGGAGGAGGAAGAGCAGGAGGAGGAAGAGCAGGAGGAGGAAGAGCAGGAGGAGGAAGAGCAGAGGAGGAAGAGCAGGAGGAGGAAGGGCAGAGGAGGAAGGGCAGGAGGAGGAAGAGCAGAGGAGGAAGAGCAGGAGGAGGAAGAGCAGAGGAGGAAGAGCAGGAGGAGGAAGAGCAGAGGAGGAAGAGCAGAGGAGGAAGAGCAGGAGGAGGAAGAGCAGAGG
Organism: Gobio occitaniae; assembly: GCA_033150135.1. NCBI lineage: Eukaryota > Metazoa > Chordata > Actinopteri > Cypriniformes > Gobionidae > Gobio > Gobio occitaniae. The sequence continues at coordinate 50,956 of JARQWZ010006540.1, forward strand.
AGGAAGAGCAGGAGGAGGAAGAGCAGGAGGAGGAAGAGCAGGAGGAGGAAGAGCAGGAGGAGGAAGAGCAGGAGGAGGAAGAGCAGGAGGAGGAAGAGCAGAGGAGGAAGAGCAGAGGAGGAAGAGCAGAGGAGGAAGAGCAGGAGGAGGAAGAGCAGGAGGAGGAAGAGCAGAGGAGGAGAGCAGGAGGAGGAAGAGCAGGAGGAGGAAGAGCAGGAGGAGGAAGAGCAGGAGGAGGAAGAGCAGAGGAGGAAGAGCAGGAGGAGGAAGAGCAGGAGGAGGAAGAGCAGGAGGAGGAAGAGCAGGAGGAGGAAGAGCAGAGGAGGAAGAGCAGGAGGAGGAAGAGCAGGAGGAGGAAGAGCAGGAGGAGGAAGAGCAGAGGAGGAAGAGCAGGAGGAGGAAGAGCAGGAGAAGAGGAAGAGCAGGAGGAGGAAGAGCAGGAGGAGGAAGAGCAGAGAGGAAGAGCAGGAGGAGGAAGAGCAGAGGAGGAAGAGCAGGAGGAGGAAGAGCAGGAGGAGGAAGAGCAGGAGGAGGAAGAGCAGAGGAGGAAGAGCAGGAGGAGGAAGAGCAG
>JARQWZ010006541.1:0-51505 GCA_033150135.1 Gobio occitaniae
CATTTGCAAATAAAAGCTTTATTTATGTGACACTAGGACCTTTTACAATAAACACGTTATAATCTGTCTCGTCTATGACATTTTATGTTGCAGCAGGAATCATATTTAAACTTTTTGTGTCTTTTTGCGTTTAATATTCACAGATGCTAACAGAATAAACTTAGCCTACCACAATCAGCGGCTGAATCTGTTGCTCTGAACAGAACATGAACAGCTTTTCATGAGGAGAATTATTCCAGGATTATTCCTCAACATGTCTCAAAATGATGTAGCTGAATAATAGCACTACTTGATATGTTTGTTTAAGTTGATGTCAACTCTGGATCGTCAGTATTTGAATCTCAAAAGAACGCGCGCTCTGTGGGCGCATTAGCGGATAATGAGACGCTCGGGAACGACGGACATGTCTCTCTTTTCAAACAGATTACATAAACACAGAATATTTGTTTTCGATTTGGTTTACATGATTTAAAACCTGATATTTCAACGTTTCTTTAGACATATATCTCATGTTTGTGTGATAAGTTTTCACTAAGCTACAGGTAATTTTCTGAAGAAAATCAGATTAGACATTATTGAGAGAGAAAGACTCGAAGGGGTTAAATACACATATATCCGAGCAAAACAATATATTTAGAATTTGTAAAATACACACTGGCGTCTTTGGAAGCAGCAATAACAATTCATTCAAATATAATTTACTGATGTGTTTTATTCATATCAAATACACATAGTGTAAGTAACTATAAAGTTTACTCTATTCTTCTCCCAGTTCACCGGCCACTTACTTACTTTCTTGTGCATTTCAGGAGAAACTGATGAATTAATGTGAAGTAAATCTGACTGACAGGAGTCTCTGAACTGCAGTGCAAACTAACGTGGCATCCTTCTCACGTTATACATTTATAAAGGTTTTTAAATGATAAAACGCACTCACTTAGACGTATTTGAGAATCTGAATATAAGATAGATGATGGCATGTTAAGCAAGTTTGTGAATATTTTGAATAAAGGAAAAACTAAATAAAATGATACATCTGTCATACAGCACTATTTTGGCTCTTTTGATGTGAGTCACGTGAAAAGCATGACGTGTCGCCATGGAAACAATATCACGATTCCGACTCAACATTGCAATGTCTGTCAGCCATTGGCTATGGATGATGGCGCTTCGTCTATCGGCCCAACCCTATTTGGCAAGCTGTTTAGAACTCCCGAAACGAACTCGTCTTGGCCTGATTTTGTTCGAAATGATGTCTCACAATTCGTTCTTCGTTCTCAATTTAGTATATTGGGGCCTTTAGTCATGGTACTCATATAATGTCACCCAAGTTTGAATCCAAAGATGGGACAGGAGTCCCTTACATTTGCTGGAAAACAAAAGTAATTTAGTAATTTGTAAATGTAGATGTGTATGTCTATAGAACAAGGGTCTCCAACCCTGGTCCTGTAGAGTTCAGAACTTCAGAGTGGTACATGTGATATCGCTATTTAATGTAGGGGCTGTTACAAAAACATGAATTTGTGAAAATGGTGACATCATGCGCATGTGTATTATGTGTTTAGTCTATAGATGTGTAGAGTTTCTTTACAAAGTGACATCACCATCTACTGGCCCGGCATGAATAATATAGATTTTTTTTTTGCCTTTTTCACGAATCCATGTGAACAGGGATCATTTTGACAGTGTTGTACATAGAAATCTAAAAAAGTAAATTTGCCATATCTAATGCTGTAGTTTTGGCTTATTGGAAACATTGACGCTTTTAAATAAATGATGTAACAAAAGTTTACATTACAATTCGTTGTTGATTTGCTAGTCTGATGCGGTCAAGCACTAAAATGAACTTGAGAGCTACATGGCAGTTAAATAAATGTCTCACCTGTTAAGTAAGAAAAAAATCTGTGTTGCTTTTAAATTCTTCCAAACCTCTGAAAAGGCAAACCAATATTGATTCAGCTGTTAACACACTGTTTGAAAGGTGGAATTTTTTTGCACTCTCTCATTAATTACATTTTGTAATAAAACAATAAAAAAACTCAGATAGTGTAGCTTAAAAATGTAGCTTTGGGCTGACCAAAGAGCAAAGTGGTTGAAAGCAAAAGCCAGTGAAAGGCATGAAGACCGTATAATCAAGCCTTGACAGAATATAACAGATGATTTATATCTCAGGGCTTAAGCCTTGTCACGTGCTTGTCCTTCAGACAAGTAAATCGGTCATTCGCTTGTCCAAATAAAAAAGTTGCTTGTCCAGAATTTATTTTTTATTTTTTGTGTTGTAAATATAATTTATTTTCAAGCAATATTCTCATCAGTGTTCTATCAGCTTTTATGTATTTAAATCTGCATTTGTGATATTTATCCTTTATTAAGAGTACCCCCCCCCCCCCAACCTTATTAAATGTATGCTTCATGTTTCATTTCAAATTCTTACATTTTAAATTAGAATAATAAGACACTGTAGGGCTGTTACCAATCAAATTAATTAATTTACAATGATCTTACATGAAAAATTACATGATGAAATTACAGTAATGTTACGAAATTGTTTTAAATATTTTTTGAATATACAAATATGAAATGTTGGGGGAAAATTATACTTTTAAATATGAAACTAAACTGCCAGTAGGTGGTGGCAGGTGACCCTCTTAAAGGGATAGTTCACCCATAAATGAAAATGACCCCATAATTTACTCACCATAGTCATCCTAGGTGTGTATGACTTTATTAAATATGGATATTTTTCTTACACAAATGCATCGCTTCTCATCAGAAGGCCTTTATTAACCCCCTGGAGCCTTATGGAGTACGTTTATGATGGATACACTTTTTTGGGCTTCAAATTTTGGACTGCCATTCACTGACATTATAAAGCTTGGAAACATCAAGATATTTATTAATATATCTTTGATTGTGTTCATCAGAAAGAAGAAAGTCATATACATGTAGGATGGCTTGAGGGAATCATGGGGTAAATTTCATTTTTGGGTGAACTAACCCTATAATGAGTGATTCATTCATATTGTGTCTAAAATGTAAGTGACGTAATATTAATTATTTATTGAGCTGTCATAAAATCAGCATCACATTTTCAGTCGTGATGGTATACAGCACTCTTGGTCGTGTGATAACTGTATCATATGTTATAAATATAAAAACTACACATTGCACTAATTTTGATTTCTCCTTGAGATGCTGTGTGAGCCTTGACAGGCACATTATACATTACATATTAAAGTAGGGACACACCAAACCGACGGCAAAGAACTAGCGCTGATGAAAGCTGACTCTGTTGTCGCCTCGCGTCGAGAAATAAAAAAACAGCACCTGAACACACCAAAAGGACTGTCAACTATCAAGCTCGTTCTGCACCTGCATGTAAAGGAGATAACTGTCTATTTAAGCAGATAAACTCATCTATATTCGTCATTTAAAAAGGGAAAGCGAAACTAAGACCATAAACATGGACAAATGGATGTCTATCTGAGTCTAAAAATATACGGGCAGCATGTGACCTGAAGCTGGTCTCTAATTGGTTCTTAAAGATCCTTCTCCGGACGCAGGTCGTTGCATCCCTGGCGGATCAGAATTGGATGCGTGTTATTTTATCCAATCTGATTGGTTCTTGTCACCTGTCATTCAACTTTCCGTTCTTGGCCACTAAAGCGAAAGTGCGCAGGCGACACAGTCACTCCGACTCCACCAAAACCTTTAGGATTATCAGTTTCGTAGAGATGGCAGCAGTTAAATCAAATTCTTTCACAAGGCATTCGCTGGAAGAAAAAAATGATAAAGGATCCCGAACCGGATCAACGCGATTTACAAATCCAGCAGCAGGCAAGTGACAGGACTTAGCTGCACTCGGAGCTCCACGCGCTTGTTATGAGAAACGTAAGTTAGGTGGCTGACTGGATGTGTTGTTAGCAATGCCCTTTATTGCTTTCCCTGTCTTTTATTTCAAAGTGCTGGTACTGAAGTTTTGTGGACAACAACGGGGGTAAGAGACCTCAAATATCTGACTGAACAATGCAAACGTCATGACACTACTGAGATGACTGTCTTTAATCAGAGAGTCATTGAGAAATTTGCTGGCCAGAAAGAAAGGAGAGCAAAATGTATGTTCTAGTCAACATGCTAGTCTGTTGTGGCTGTTTTCTTTTGTTTTTCATTTTCTCATTCAATTATATGTGGGAAATGAATGTGTAAAAAGTGAAGACACTGTTTCTCTTCCATGCTCATCTCTATATACCCTATTCATTAACAACATGAATTCTTATTTCTGTGCCATAGTTATTATATTGATTAATAATAGATAGTTAGCTAATCTTTGTGCTCTGTATATGTGCATTTCTGAAATGCATAGCATGTACAAATCAATTTAAATTGTAATGTAGATGCATTTTCTGCGAAGCTACTTTGAAATGATATGTATAAATCATAAATTTTGTAATGATATGAATAGCGCTATACAAATAAATTTGAATTTAATTTAATTTAATGCTTGAATTTTAGTAAACATGCATCTTGATACTGCCCCCCCCCAAAATAATTATCACCAGCCACCACTACCATAAACATAACAGCCTTCCGTCTGTTCAGTTTTGATTCACTTTTTTCGCTTTCATCACTTTTGCTTTTATTCTCGTGCACTGACTCGTTCGCTAAAGCCTAGTTCACACTTCTCAACTTTAAACGTTGGCAGATCGCTGTGCTGTTCAGACTACTTTACTTGCTCTGGAGTCTTGAAGTTGTAGTGATGTTCACACCATGTAAATGATCCGTAACAGGGGGTTACACACTACTCGAGCTGACAACAACTCTGTCACCTAACAAGTCTATCCGGTCCCTAAACCACATTTTGTCACAAAAGCATGCACGAGAAGTGGAGCGGGAAATGAGCCCAAACACACCCACACACACACATACACACCGAAACACACTTTCAAATACATTACCAATCAAATATAAAACACATTTTTATTCACCTCAGTTTCCATGAGCAAATGATAACTTAAATAAGTTATACATATACAATAATGCACTCTTGACAATTGTCATTATAATAACGCCATAGAAACGGCCTCAAATGAACTATAAAAACGAGAAGAAAGTCATGTCTGAAAGCTGCAATCGTTTTTCTTTATTATTGGTTAAAATTAATAGAGAATATTTCGTGTTTTTCCATGGGTACTCGACCATTTCTGTGAGTGCTCAGGATCAGCTCTCTCATTGGCTGTATCTCCTCGCGACACGTGACAACACAGGATATCGAGTCGGCAGACAGCTCCAGATATTTATCATGCTAGATATTTGCTTGGCGTCGGCGATACGTCAGCGAGCGTCTTTGATGCGTCATTGAGTAGTTCACACATAAAGATTGGCAAGTGCTGATCACCCACTGATTTGCCCCACGTGAAAAGTCTCTTTCACGTGCCCCTTAAAAAATCCTCTTGACCCGGATAAGCAGACTAGTCTCCTGAATCACAAGCCACATTGACCGCCGTAGCTTCAAATATTGCGACAGCCTTACCAACCTCTCCTTCTCTCCTGTGCTTATTCTGCAGGTGTACCAGATGGACACTGGTCATTATCTATGCAGGAACAAGTACTATGGCCGCAGTCTTTCCATTGAGGGATTTCGACATGCACTTTTTCAGTTCATGCACAATGGGACGCAACTGCGCAAAGACCTTTTTGAGCCTATCTTTGGCAAACTGTGCAGCCTGAAAGCTGTCCTGGAGCGCCAGGCCTCGTACCGCTTCTACTCCAGCTCGCTGCTCATCATATATGAGGGCAAGGATCCGGAGTCTGTCGACGGCTGGCAGAAACCCTCAGAACTGCTGCCTGAAAAGGAGAATCGGGCCACACAGCTCGGGTCTCAGGAGAAGCCAGCAGCCTCGGAGCCCCACACCCCTCCTCAGGTGCTGAGTGTGGACGTGCGCATGATAGACTTCGCCCACAGCACCTTCAAAGGTTTCCGGGATGACCAAACCATCCACGACGGACCTGACCGTGGCTACGTATTTGGACTAGAGAGCCTCATCAACATTTTGCATCAAATCCGCGAGGAGAACCAGTAGCCAAACCCGTCGTTCCTTCAGTGGCAGTCCAATGTAAAAAAGCTTCTCCTGTTGACATTTTCATTGAAAAACAACGATGTTCATAAAGATTGCCCATTGACGCAAACCTAAAGGTGTGTTTTCTGTTTCTCAGTTAGTATTTGAACCATGAGGGATTCGTACACACAAGAAATGGAGGAAGGTTCTGGACTCTGCTGTCATGAAAGAAATGGCTACTGGTCTGCCTCCCCTCAGCAGATGTTTCAGTTTGTTTGTCACATGGATTCATCGCCACCATGTGGCCAACTGAGGAACTGCAGTCATGAACCATGAGCTCAGGGCATGTCCACTGTCAGGGTCTCTCTTAAAGTGTGGGATTGCCATAGAGAGAGAGAGAGAGAGAGAGAGAGAGAGAGAGACAGAGAGAGAGAGAGTGTGTGTGTGTGTGTGTGTGTGTGTGTGTGTGTGTGTGTGTGTGTGTGTGTGTGTGTGTGTGTGTGTGTGTGTGTGTGTGTGTGTGTGTGTGTGTGTGTGTGTGTGTGTGTGGGTGGGTGGGTGGGTGGGTGGGTGGTTGTGGTGTGTGTGTGCAAGTCTGTGTGCGTGTGTGTGTGTGTGTGTGTGTGTGTGTGTGTGTGTGTGTGTGTGTGTGTGAGTGAATTGCAAGAGGAAATGCCCAGGTCACATTTAACCCCAAAATCACAAGAAATAAATCTTATTATATTGGTTAAATGAATCTATTTTTGGGACCTTAAAGATTTTTGTGGCATTATTTTCATGATAAATAAAGCATGAAAACATTTCTCCCCAAATCTTATTATAATGCAAACAACAACAAAACATAATCGATCCAGAAACACTGATTGATTATAAATATCCTTATTTATGAAAAAAATGTCACAATTGCAAAAAAAATCTTAATGGTTTTAAAAAATATCTTCATGCAGTATTGTATTTTTTTTTGGGGGGGGGGGGGTGTTGTTCTCAGCATTTCTCCAGGAGTTTTAAAGGGAGCCATTTAGCTCAGAGGTGATGATTTAAAGCTTTATTGTAGGAGTTTGAGGTTTTAAACCACTCATCTCTGATGACAAAATTATGAATCTGGCCTTATGGCAATAGTTGAATTCACAGCTTAGCTATGTGCGTCTATTTAACCGGTCAGGTGATGTTTTTTTGTTTTGTTTTTTGGTAGCTATCTTACTCTGTACATTTAGAGCAATATTTAAATTTGACCGTTTTTAAATATTTGTTATGTTTGTGGTCTTGAATTTAGATTACCCTAGTGTTACAAAGTCTTTCCCTGTCAGTAACGAGGTTATCATTACAGAAGAAAACCTCAATGCAAAAAATAATTTTCTTAATCTGTCAAAAACCTGTCAAAATCGTCCTTAAAACCTTAAAAAAAAGCAAAATTGAGTAAGGTATTCATGTTTCTTACCCCATTGACAAATCTTGATTTAAGCAAACCGGTCTTAATATTTGAAATTATTTTGCTTTCTTCACCATTTATTGTTTTTGGCATATTTAGATATTTTTGCTGGAAAACAAACAAGATAAAAGGACTGATTAAGAAACTTATATTTGCTTTAGTTAGTGCTCACTAACATCTGCACTGTAAATGATTATAAACATCATTACAAGAGCATGACTTTTCTTTTCGTTTCGGAGTCATTTTGAAAGGTTGTCTTTTAATTACACCGACACACAGTGACAATTTCCCCACCATCAGCAAATGTAGCAAGATTCGTCCCTAGGTTTGTTCTTGAGTGGAGAATGACACATTCAGCATGTTCTCTGTCTAGATGAATCCTTTATTGCACTATAGTGTCATCCTTTTGCTGAAACATGGACACTTTTCTGCATTCTCTGGGAAACAGACATCACATCCGCCTGTAGTAGCAGTCGAGCAAATATACTGTAATAACTTTGTTCGTTTGTCTTGTCCTACATTTATTGACTTTGGTCACATGTGGTGTATAAATCATAAATCGACATGGCATCTAGGCGGAGTTGTGCCATAGGGATGTGTCTGTATTTAGACGTGTAATTTTGGTCAATAGCCATAACTGGGACGCCCAGGAGTGTATCGCGTACATTTATGTTTCATCACAGCACATCAGATCATTTCTGTAATCGTTGAAGGGAAATGTTTGAAGATCAAATGCCACATGTGTAATGTGATGTGTTCTCTCACAATGAGCAATGTACTAAAGTTACATTTGTCATACATCATTACTAACATATTGGCATCATTAGTTAAAGTGTAGCTGGTTTGTGTACCTAAACCTTTCAACGCAGATATATAGGTTTGGCATAAAAAGAAAGACTATTACTACCCCTCATCCTGAAAACGATCCTTTTCTCTTTATTGTTGTTGCATGGATGGGTATTTTTTTAAGAAAAAATAATATGACAACTTTGAATGTGAGATATAAATTGTTTATTTAAGAAAAGTTGTATTGTCTCTTTAATATTTTGCTGCTGTTTGGATTTGACCAAATGAAGCAGAAAGAAGCACCACAAATATTTAAACCATAACTCTGAATACAAAACGCATAGCAGGGATTATGTGTGTGCACTGTGCAGTCCGAAATTAAAAAAAATATTTTAAATCCTTTTTTAGTTTGTCAACTGTTACGGACAAACTGTATGTCACTACATACACTGATGTATGTGAGTAATGTTTTTTTTCCTGCCGTATGTATAGTGACTATTTTAAAAGGTTTTTAAAAAATATATTTTTTGAAGATATTTGTGTAAAAAGGATAAGAACATTTTTATCATAGATTTGCTTAAAATATCATTTTGGTCGTTTTAAGAATGTCGTGCAAAACTCCAAAAGTCTATGTGGATGTAAACTAAACCCTGAAATAATATCAAAAGCATATTTAAAATATAAAAAAAAAAAAATCAGTAACATAGTTGACAATGACAGTAACAGACCGTAACGGTAACACAAGTAACATAGCTGATGCAAGTTAAATAGTTGATGCAAGTAACATAGTTGACACTGACAGTAACATAGTTGGTAAGGTAAGGTCAACTTTATTGTCCCCAAAGGGCAATTTGTTTCACAGCCAACAGTAAACCATACAATCAGCCAAAACAAACACACAAACACTACAACACACAAAGAGGAAAGGGAAAAAAAGACTTCCATAAATAATTTACCTAGAATAATTTCCAATGACAACTGGTACAAAATCATTTTTAATTCTGTCAGTCCGTCAAAATGGTATATCTACGAGTAGAAGGAAGCAACTTAAAAACATTCTGCAAGGGATGGCTGGTATATCTTATCATTAACTAAGACCTTCCTAGCTTTATACAAACACATCCACATGAGCCTTAAAATTCCACTTTTCATCTTTTATAGTACCAAGGTATTTAAATTAATGTACAACCTCAACAGCTTGATCATTAAAAACCACAGGAGAGATGACTGTAGTTTTCCTAAAATCTATAATTATCTCTTTAGTTTTAAATACATTGATGTCCAAAAAAGACAAATTGCACCAATCAATAAAATCTGCCAGTATCTTGATCAGGATCTTCATTATTAGGACAATGAAACAGAAACATGAAACATTTTTTTCATCACTGTTTACCTCTGAATCAGTGCTTATGCACTTCCATATCCATCATCACAAAGTCAATGTTTTTTTGTTTTTTTATGAGGTTTTGGTTAAATGCCTGCAATAAATTCTGTGGTTAACATAAGCTCAATATATTAAATTTTTTAAGCTTTTATGTGCCTTGTAAAACCTGGTTGCTAACAAATTTCTAAATGGGACTACAGAGGTTGTTTGGGACATTAAAAATCACGGCAAACAGGAAAACATCTCAGTTACATATATAACAATGGTTCTCTGTGTAGGAAACGAGACACTGTGTCAGTAACTGATGCTATAGGAACACCTTCAAGGTGTGACGATTGTATAAAGCCCATATATACAGTGGGGCAAAAAAGTATTTAGTCAGCCACCAATTGTGCAAGTTCTCCCACTTAAAAAGATGAGAGAGGCCTTTCATTTTCATCATAGGTACACTTCAACTATGAGAGACAGAATAAGAAAAAAAATCCAGAAAATCACATTGTCTGATTTTTTAAGAATTTATTTGCAAATTATGGTGGAAAATAAGTATTTGGTCACCTACAAAAAAGCACGATTTTGGCTGTCACAGACCTGTAACTTCTTCTCGTTATAAGTATAAAAGACACCTGTCCACAACCTCAAACAGTCAGATTCCAAACTCCTCTATGGCCAAGACCAAAGAGATGTCAAAGGACACCAGAAACAAAATTGTAGACCTGCACCAGGCTGGGAAGACTGAATCTGCAATAGGTAAGCAGCTTGATGTGAAGAAATCAACTGTGGGAGCAACTGTGACCCGTTACGGAAACCAGTGACACAAGTCGGCAGCACAACTTTCGAGCAAAATGAGAAAGAAGCGGGTTTTTTTCCAAATTGGTGATTTTCGCTTTTTTGCAGAATCTGTTAGTTGAGATCACGAAGAAGCTTCTCAGTGTTTGAGATAGCAGTATTGGTATATTTAAAACATACATTTTGAGGTTGAAATTGGCTTGTTTTTCAGAGATTCTAGCATGCAGTAGGGGCGTGTCATTGTCTGTGTGTGGAAAAGCCGGCTTGTTTCTTTTGTTATTGCCCCCGCCCTCCAAGGGAAGCGTGGCTACTTATTATGCAGCTCTGGCTGGCTCTAGCTGATATCAAAATTCAATGAAGATGGATGCCGCAAAGATTATTGCAGACAAGCTGAACCGTGGCCGTTACACCGAAAATGTTTTGAAGTACTTCTTCGACAAGCCGGATGCTTATGAACAAGCGCTCACTGATTCTGAAGACGATCTGAGCTACGATGAAAGCAGCTTCATAAAACTGAATAATATCCCTAATCTACAACTGAGCGAAGATGAAGACGAGGAAGAATCGGACTGGCGTCAGACGAGTTGGACTGTAAGATATCAGAGGCTATATCGATAGTAACATTTGATGGGGACAAAGATAGAGAAATGGGGAAAATCCGTAACTTTGACTGTAAATGCTACACGAGGAGAAAAGAGAACTCTCTGCATGGGAGACAGTCCTGTAGCCAGAAGCTTTCTCCAGACATTATGTACAACATACGGCTGGATTCTTTAGCTCAGGAAAAAGAGTGGCAGGACATGCACATTTTTGGACATTTAGAGGCAAACAGACGCACAGTGCAAACTTCGGAGATGGTTACATCCACAAAGAAAACCCAGACAAAGAAAAAGTGTGCCCGAATGACTTATATCATTGGAGGCAACGAGATCTGCAAGAATACTTTTCTGTTTCTTATGGGGTGAGTTTCCATAAATATCAAAGTTTGTCATTTTTTGTTCATTCTAAGAACACGTACACGTTATAAGCATAAGGATTGGCATGTGAAGAGTTGTTGCCAACTCGTGTCCAAGGCCTCAGTGTGGCGTCTCTACGTACTGCTAAGGAGCTTGGTAGGCCTATGTGTAAACATTGATTTAGAATTGAGTGCTTATAATCTGAAATAATGCGAAGCACTATTAGCAATTACAATACAATTAACCATAAGCAATATCTGTTTTTCAGGTGAGCGTTCAGTTTGTAAAACCAGCTTCAAAGCCCTGTGGAACGGACTTCTCCCACACATCAAAAGTTGCCGGCCGCACACAGATCTCTGCTGGCAGTCCCAAAGCAATAACGAACAGCTGATACGAAGTGCAAACCTCCCAGATGATAGAAAGTCTGAAGCAGTAAAGAAGCAACAAGATCATCTTTCCCTTGTGCAGAAAGAGAGGGCTGTGTACAATGACATGACTGCTGCCTGCAGAAAGATCTTTTGGACCATCCCTACCAGCAAGCAAGAAGATTAGGATGCATTACAGTTTTGATTTTGCTCAGCAGGTAATATTTCACACATCTTTACTTTACTTTATTAATGTCCCTTAAAGGGCGATTTGGTGCATGATAATAAGCAGCCTGAAAATAGGGCAAATGCAGAATAGTATCAATATAGTAATTTATATCTTTATTAGACAGTTATGAATATACACAAATTTCATTTAATCTAATCCAAATTCCCTCTCTCCCTCTGTCTCCTACAGTTACACTTTCCCTCAAACCCTCTCCAGCCAGGACCAATGTACTTCCTGACACCACGGAAATGTGGCCTTTTTGGTGTTTCCTGTGAAGGGCTGCAGAAACAGGTGAATTACCTGATTTATGAAGGCATGTCAATCTACTAAGGTATGAATACTAGCAATGAAGTCATCAGCTACATGCATCATTTCTTCGGCAACTTTGGATTTGGAGAAACAGAGGTGGATCTTCATTGTGACAACTGCAGTGGGCAGAACAAGAACAACTTCATGCTCTGGTACCTTGCCTGGCGGGTTGGACACAAGCTTCACGATAAAATTGAAATCCCCTTCCTTATTGCTGGCCACACCAAGTTTTCCCCTTGCTGTGGCTTTGGACTCATCAAGCAAGCCTACATGAAGACAAGAGTCAACACTTTGGCAGACATATCCCAGCAGGCACACAACGTCATAAGACGTTGATATTTGGTTACATTTTGGTTGTGACGTCAGGTGACCAAACTTCAACGTCAGCTCAACGTCTAATGCCAACGTTAATTTGACGTCCAATACCAACATCAGCTGATGTTGATATTTAGTTGTTTTTAGGTTGTGTTGTAAAGTAACCAAAATCCAACATCGAGCCAACGTCTCAAGCCAACATCATATTGATGTCAGATTCTAACATCATTAGACGTTGATATTTTATTAGTTTTAGGTTGTGAAACTCTAACATGAAACAGGAAACTCTAACATCATTAGACGCTGATATTTTGTTGGTTTTAACACATTTGTCTCATATCAGTGTTGGTAGACCTCCCAAAACTACTAGTGTCGAGGAGCGGGCGTGTTACGGATACGTGGTGTTGTCAGAGGCGGCACGCAGTATGCGGATGTTTGTATTGGTGCATTTCTACAGAGAGCTGAAACGACAAGAGTGCACATTTGGTAGATAAATATAAAACAACATTTATTCATCACACAACTATTTACAACACAACCAAGGAGGCTTTGCTTGAGTTGTTTCTCCGGATTTTGTTGTTTTAAAAAAAATAATAATAATTTTGTCTGTTTAGTATTGTCACTTTTTCCGTTCTACATGGAGCTCACGCGTCCGTTGTTTTTTATTTTTTTATATAAGGACTCATTTTTTATATAAAGATTTTTTTCTACTTGCCCTGCCAATATTTTCAGTGGCCCCACTACAAAAAAAGTAACAAATAAAATAAAATAAAATAAGCCCAGTATTGTTTTTGTTGTTTTTGAGCCATGTAACCTTAATAAATAAGGTTATGACTCCAAAAACTACTAGCCTAACTAATGTATATTTTAAATATTGTAATCAGTAATCAGTAATATTACAATCAGTAATAAAATAAGAACAAATAATCAAATTACGAGCAACAGCACAAATCAATACAGCAGAACAAACATACAAATGATGTAGGCTAATATAGGTCTAAATTAGATTTTCAGGTACACAAAAAGTAATCAAATGTAAAATATTACTGCATAGTCTGCATTAAATTATATATCACTGCATATAAATATAGATTAACCCTTATTAAAAGTTATTCCGTCAAGAGTCGTGAGTGTTTTTTTTCTGTCTTTTGTTATCTCTACGATATTTTCCACTTTGCATGTTATACAGCAGGGGGGCGCTATTACACATATCCTGAACGGGTACAGCATCTCTTGATTAAAACAGGCAAAGAAGAAGAAGCAGCAATGACAACGATTACAGACTAGTTATATCACTGAATTCATAGTGTGAAATATCCTAAACCATTGCTTTTGGTCCCATCTAATAATTGCTCAGTCAGTTGTTTCTTCTCTTTTTTGTGTACATATTCACAACAGACCTAAGTAAATGTTTAGAGATTTTGGAATTGCATGTCATCACTTGTGTTGCCAGAAGATAAAAACCTGGCAATCTGGGTGAGCCCATGACCTTCCATCTAGCACAAGAGTAGAACCAGTGTGACATCTTCATTAGATATGACGAACCTGACAAAAACTATGACAAACGGTTCATAATGTGTTACGTATTATTAATTATTTGGACATTTAAATCCTTTTCTTTTTAAATCCACTGATGACAAATGAGATAATGGCCAGTTTCAATATGAATGTAATGCAACGTCTGTCCAACGTTGGAGGTTGATGTCAATCTGGTGTTGAGCTTAGAACCCAATGTCAGATTGACGTCAACATCCAACGTTGGACGGACGTTGCATTTTGGTTGAAAATGAAAATCGAGTTGACGTCAGAACCCAAAGTCAGATTGACGTCAGAACCCAACGTCAGACTGATGTCGACCTCCAACGTTGGACGGACATTGCATTTTGGTTAAAAATTAAAATCGGGTTGACGTCAGAACCCAACGTCAGACTGATGTCAACCTCCTACGTTGGACAGACGTTGCATTTTGGTTGAAAATGAAAATCGGGTTGACGTCAGAACCCAACGTCAGATTGACGTCAACATCCAAAGTTGGACGGACGTTGCAATTTGGTTGAATATGAAAATCGGGTTGACGTCAGAACCCAACGTCAATCTGATGTTGCGTTCTGACGTCAACCCAATTTTCATTTTCAACCAAAATGCAACGTCTGTCCGACGTTGGGATCCAACGTCAATCTGACGTCATATTGACGTCCGGTGCCTGCTGGGATCGCTGAGGTACTTTAACTTTACTTTGCTTTAATGACTTCAGTGCTGTTTTCTGTTCTGCTTCAATGAAACATTTAACTGAAGATCCTTTTTTTTCTTCCTCTCTTCTCTTTTTTGTCATCAGGTTGTGGAAAACAGCTCTCCTGTGAGTCACCTCAATATACCACAGCTTGTTGGAACGGCAGAGGGCAAAGTTTTTAGTTCAGACCTTCGACTGGCAGCAGCATCTGACTCACCACTTCTGTAGACTCCCAGAGATCAAGAGTTAACAGCACTTCAGGTACTTATATTGAAACTTTCACATTGTGTACATACAATATAACATAGCAACAACATAAACATGACAGTATTGTGGTGCTTGCAAAAACTCGCCGTGATGCACAACCTGTCGAAAATCAGCTACTGCGCGACGGAGTAGATCTGCCCCCTATCGTCAGTCTTCCTGTCCTGGACTGAACATTGACAGGCAGACCTATCTGTATGAAAAAATCAGGCCATTCTGTGCTGACGAGGCAAGAGACATCACATGCCCAGTGCCAAGGGTCACAACACAGAAGAGACCACAGAAGAGGATGCGAATGTGATATCATTGGAATGTGTCACAAAGACCTTTGTCTTATGCTGCTATTACCAAGTAAAAGGATTTTTTTTTAAATAAAGATACATAGATAGAGGTCCTTGAAAGTGCTTGAATTTAATTTGTGCAAGAAGTTTTCTTGAAGAAATTCCATATTATTCTCTTCGGTCCGATAATGTGTTATTTCGCCAACACTTCATGGACTATGCTTGATTTACGTTAGTTACTTGCATTTACGCGTTACGTTAAGTGTTTCCCACGTGAGGTACTTTGTGTATTTTGTACGTTGCCATGATGTTCACGCGTGCACAAAACTACTACGGTACCTCAGCGTTTCACAGACACACCGTGAAATATTGCAAAAATAGACTGGTTACATGAGCCTAAGCTCTTTTCAATAAAATCCATGCAAAAGTTAATATCAGATCATTTTAGAAAACAGTATAGGATGTACCGAATATTCTTCAGTTTTATGCAAAACAGGAATATGACAAATAGAATATCAGACCTCTGTCATATGGCCAAAAATAAATGCAAAACAAAAAGCTGGACCTGGAAAGTCCTTGAAAGGTTCTTGAATTTGAAGTTAACCAAGCTGTGGGAACGCTGTATTAACAACTATCCAAACTGTTTTATACCTAAAAGAGTATTTGTAGGCCTATGTTACCCTTAAATGTCAGAGAAAAGAACAGAATCAGAGATTTATTTTTCTTATAGAAAATTGTACTTTGCATATTATACTATAAAAACACATAATTATAGTTGATTATAGTTTATCATAGTTGATCATGACTAGAGAAGAAATGGCATGAAAATTTCATTTCATGATTATAGTGACCAAAATGATCACGGTTATCACAGAATCCTGTTAAAAAAGTCCTAATGCTACACAATGAAATCAATTCACCAAGTTTTATGTATAAAACCAGCAAATAATAAATAAAATTAGCATCAATATGTACTTTTTGTTTACATAAACATTAAAATAATAACATTAAAAATGATGGCCAGATTTTAAAGGAGTGTCTTGCAACATGTTATCTACAATGCACAAGTTCAAATAGAGTTTTGACAAAAAAGGGTTTTATAAAAAGATAAAACTCATATTTCAGCCTCTAAATCATTTTTATAAAAGTCAAAATAGATAAATGACTGACATTTACAATGCACATTATCCTTTATTATTAATAGTATGCGGTCCGATTTTTCCTGTTGCGTCTGTCGTTGCTATGCAACCATGCAGCTTTACAGGGGGTATGGCTTATCTAAATGAGATTTAAATGAGCCCTATTGTCACTCCCAGCAGGTGAGAACAGGTGCAACTTGACATCATGACTTTGCGTAAACATACACGCCCCTTTCTAAAGCCAAATGGCGTGTTATCTGTACGCATTATGAGCTATCCGCGTGTATGTCTACGCCGTGTGATTCCGCGTGTATGTCAACGCCGTGTGATTCCGCGTGTATGTCTACGCCGTGTGATTCCGCGTGAATGTAAATGGATTTATACGCAAGATCTCACCCTGTGGGGTCAAAATGATCACAAGAACGGTGAGCAAAAATCCCAGAACCACACGAGGGGACCTAGTGAATGACCTGCAGAGAGCTGGGACCAAAGTAACAAAGGCTACCATCAGTAACACACTACGCCGCCAGGGACTCAAATCCTGCAGTGCCAGACGTGTCCCCCTGCTTAGGCCAGTACATGTCCGGGCCCGTTGGAAGTTTGCTAGAGAGCATTTGGATATGGTCAGATGAAACCAAAATAGAACTTTTTGGTAAAAACTCAACTTGTCGTGTTTGGAGGAGAAAGAATGCTGAGTTGCATCCAAAGAACACCATACCTACTATGAAGCATGGGGGTGGAAACATCATGATCCGTGTAAAGGAAAGAATGAATGGGGCCATGCATCGTGAGATTTTGAGTAAAAACCTCCTTCCATCAGCAAGGGCATTGAAGATGAAACGTGGCTGGGTCTACATTTACATTTATGCATTTGGCAGACGCTTTTATCCAAAGCGCCTTACAGTGCCCTTATTACTGGGACAATCCCCCTGGAGCAACATGGAGTAAAGTGCCTTGTTCTAGGACACACTGGTAGTGACCAATGGGATCAAACCAGCAACCTTCTGCGTATCAGTTCCATGGTTTAACCCACTGGACCACCATCTCACAGGGTCTTTCATCATGATCCCAAGGATCCTAAACAACGAAGGAGTGACTTCGTAAGAAGCATTTCAAGGTCCTGGAGTGGCCTGGCCAGTCTGCAGATCTCAACCCCATAGAAAATCTTTGGAGGGAGTTGAAAATCCTTGTTGCCCAGCGACAGCCCCAAAACATCACTGCTCTAGAAGAGATCTGCATGGAGGAATGGGCCAAACTACCAGCAACACTGTGTAAAAACGAGACTTACAGAAAACTTTTGAACCCTGTCATTGCCAACAAAGGGTATATAACAAAGTATAGAGATTAACTTTTGTTATTACCAAATACTTATTTTCCACCATAATTTGCAAATAAGTTATTTAAAAATCAGACAATGTGATTTTCTGGAATTGTTTTTCTCATTCTGTCTCTCATAGTTGAAGTGTACCTATGATGACAATTACAGGCCTCTCTCATCTTTTTAAGTGGGAGAACTTGCACAATTGGTGGCTGACTAAATACTTTTTTGCCCCACTGTAGATAGAAATAAAGGTTCTTTATTGGCATTGATGGTTCCATTGAAGAACCTTTAACATTCATGGGACATTTCCAGTTCTTTAGGTTATTCAAATGTTCATAACACTAAGAATTGTTCTTTTAAACTGTTCAATGAAAGGTTATTTGGGGCATTTTTTTATGGCATAGAGTCACTGCAATTCATTAGCTTATAGTACTAGTGACGCCCTCTGAGGCATAGCGTCAATGCTTACAGAGTGACTGCCAGTTCATCAGCCATGAAAACATTTGTTCAGACTAATAAAAAAAATTATGAACTGCACCTGTTTAAACTGTAGTGTCTGGCAGAACCATTTGGATCTGGCCACCTGAAATCATAATCATCTTTTACTTTCCTGAATGTTGATGCAAACTACATCTTCACATGTATTGTACTCCTTTTTACAAAAATCATGTTTTTTTTTTGCATACAAATTTGCCATCACACTGATTATACAAATAAGCTGTTGTTCAAGACAAAGAAACTTTTTCCTGCTCAATATTACACCTTTGGATGAGTCAGTCCATCTTCGAGAGGTGTGATGTCTAAAGAAGTTAACCTTTATGCACTGTTGAGTGACCCGAAATGGACTTAATAATTTCTAAATACTAAATAATTTCGTAAGGATTTGAGTGAGTTTAACAGTTGTGATGGCTAGACGACTGGGTCAGAGCATCTCCAAAACTGCAGTCAGGTGTTTCCGGTCTGCAGTGATCAGTATCTATCAAAAGTGGTCCAAGGAAGGAACAGTGGTGAACCGGCGACAGGGTCATGGGTGGCCAAATCTCATTGATGCACCTGGCGAACGAAGGCTGGCCCGTGTGGTACAATCGAACAGATGAGCTACTGTAGCTCAAATTTCTCAAGAAGTTAATGCTGGTTCTAATAGAAAGGTGTCAGAATACACAGTGCATCGCAGTTTGTTGCGTATGGGGCTGCATAGCCGCAGACCAATCAGGGTACCCATGCTGACCCCTGTCCACTGCCAAAAGCGCCAACAGTGGACATCAGAACTGGACCACTGAGCAATGGAACAAGGTGGCCTGGTCTGATGAATCACGTTTTCTTTTACATCACAGGGATGGCCGGTTGGGTGTGCGTTGCTTACCTGGGGAACACATGGCACCTGGATGCACTATAGGAAGAAGGCAAGCCGGCGGAGGCAGTGTGATGCTTTGGGCAATGAAACCTTGGGTCCTGCCATCCATGTGGATGTTACTTTGACATGTGCCACCTACCTGAGCATTATACCCACACAATACTATACGAACCTTGTTACACTAGTGCCAAAACCCGGGAAGGAAGAAGATCGCCGCCGCCATGCAGTCTCTGCCGGGAAAGCCACTTGCTGACATTGTACAATCGCTCGCCGGTCTTCACCGAGAACACCATCGAGACCTGCTGGCCATGAGGTAGGAGCAAGAGAAGCGGTTCGAGGCCCTCCTCCGTGCCCAGCATGAAGACCACGAGCTGTTCAAAATGGGATCACTCTCAACAAAATGGGTCCACAAGATGACTCAGAGGCCTTAATCAACCTATTTGAGAGGTCCTCCGAGGTTCGGGGATGGCCCAAGACGGACTGGCCAATGCGGCTCCTGCCACTGCTGTCCGGAGAAGCGCAGGTAGCCGCCCACCAACTGCCAGTCCAGAATCTCCTGGTCTATGAGGACCTGAAGCGTGCCATCCTTCAGCGGGTCGGCCGGACCCCGGAACAACATCGCCATCGGTTCCGGACCCTGGCCCTCGACAAGTCCGGTCGGCTCTTCGCTTTTGCGCAGCAGCTCCGGGACTCATGCCACAAGTGGGTGATGGCCAACTGGAGTGACATCGAGGGAGTCATCGATCGTGTGGTGCTGGAGCAGTTCGTGGCGCGGCTTCCAAGGAAGACCGCGCAGTGGGTCCAGTGCCACCGCCCGACGTCGCAGAAACAGGCCATCCAGCTGGCGGAGGACCAAAGGGTGGCGTGCCACGGGGTCGGTGAACCCCTTCCATCGGCTTCTCTCTCTCTCTCTCTCTCTCTCTCTCTCTCTCTCTCTCTCTCTCTCTCTCTCTCTTCTCCTTCCCCTTCCCCTTCTCTCTCCAAACCTGTCCCCCTTCCCCCAAGTTTACCACATCAACCTTTTAAAAAAATGGTCTGAGGCAGAGTCAGTGATGCTAGGCAAGGCAAGGCAAGGCAAGGCAGGGCAAGTTTATTTGTATAGCACATTTCATACACAGTGGCATTTCAAAGTGCTTTACACAGAAATTAAGTTAAAATATTCGTAAGTGAATAAAATAAAAATATATATAGTATAACCTGTATCTGGAGTGGAAGAAAATTGAGAGTCAGGTTTACGTTAAAAATATTTGTCAAGTAACTGTGCATTTAAACATTACCCTTACAGACAAATCTTCCTGGACTGAACCACCAGGGCCATCTCAGATCTATCCGTCAGAGCAGATCTAAACGGATTGTCCTCGCACCGGAGGGATTTCGATTTATCACGCACCCGTCTCTCAACCTCTTCCACCCAGACAGCCTTAACAAAATAATTAAAAAAATTTTTTTTTTTATCAAATTATAAAATAAAATAAAAAGTTATAATAGGAATTAAAAGAAACAAAAAATAAAAATGAAATCCCCTATCTGGGGTGGAAGAAAATGGAGAGTCAGGTTTACTTTAAAAATATTTGTCAGGTAACTGTGCGTTTAGACAGTGCCCTTACAGACAAATCTTCGTGGCCTAACTTGAGGGCGTTCTCTAAATGTTTTACCCGTCAGAGCAGATCTAAACGGGTCTTCCTCGCAGGGAGTACTCAAAAAAATTATTTGTCAGGTAACTGTGCATTTAAACATTACCCTTGCAGACAAATCTTCCTGGACAGGAACACCAGGGCTATCTCTACTTTGTTCAACCATCAGAGCGGATCTACACGGTCCTTCCTCTTACTACCAAGGCTATACAGATCTATCCGTCAGAGAAGATTTAAACGGATCGTCCTCGCGCTGGAGGGATTTTGATTTATCGCTCCCCCGTCTCTCAACCTCTTCCACCCAGACAGCCTTAACACAAAAAAAAAGTATAATTAAAACAAAAAATAAAAACAGGGTTAAATTGGAACACATAATTAAAGTGCAAGCAGTTCGGACAAAGCACAGAGCTCATTCAGTAAATGCATAAGATAAGGTGCAATCAGTCAGACGTACAGTGGCACAGTGCTCATTCAGTAAATGCACAGCTAAACAGATGTGTTTTGAGTCTGGATTTGAAAGTGGCTACTGTTGGAGCGCATCTGATCTGATCTGATCTGATGTCAAGAAGTATGTTGTGGTCAACAGTGTCGAATGCAGCACTGAGGTCGAGTAGTACCAGAATTGATGTTTTGCCTGTATCTGTATGATGCTAGCGACGGTAGTGAGCGGAGAGGAAGATCTCGGGCCAGAGGCGTTTCAAAAGCCTCAATCTCTCGCTTTGGCCCCTGGTGGAGACCACCTCTCACCCTTGCAGCTCACTGACGTGAAATGATTACAAGCAGAGTTTGCTGATGTGTTCTCGCCCCTACCTGGCCAGACCGACCTCATTCAGCACCACGTTGAGACAGAGCCGGGAGTAGTTGTATGCAGCCGGCCTTGTCGCTTACCTGAACATAAAAAGAAAGTGGTTCAGAGCGAATTAGAGGCAATGCTAGATATGGGGGTAATAGAAGAGTCCAACAGTGACTGGACGAGCCCGATAGTTTTAGAGCCTAAACCTGATGGCTCGGTCCGGTTCTGTGTGGACTATCGTAAAGTAAACGCGGTGTCAAAGTTTGATGCTTATCCAATGCCAAGGGTTGAGGAATTGCCTGATCGGCTTGGTACTGCTCGTTTTTACTCAACACTGGACTTAACAAAGGGATATTGGCAGATCCCCTTGTCTCCCATGTCCAAAGAAAAAACAGCTTTCACAACGCTGTTTGGATTACACCAATTTGTCACCCTTCCTTTCGGCTTGTTCGGGGCTCCAGCGACCTTTCAGTGTCTGATGGACAGAATTCTCCAGCCGCATGCTGCATATGCCGCTGCCTACCTAGATGATATCATCATCTACAGTGGGGATTGGCAGCGTCATATGCAGCATTTGCGAGCTGTCCTGAAGTCGCTGAGAAGGGCTGGACTCACAGCCAACCCAAAGAAGTGTGCAATTGGGCGGGTGGAAGTAAGATATCTGGGCTTCCACTTGGGTCATGGTCAGGTGCGTCCCCAGATTGATAAGACGGCAGCTATTGCGACCTGTCTGAGACCCAAGACCAAAAAGGCGGTTAGACAGTTCCTGGGGCTAGCGGGATATTACAGAAGGTTTGTGCCTAACTATTCGGACCTCGCCAGCCCACTGACTGATCTAACTAAAAAGGAGGTACCAGATACAGTTCAGTGGACGGAGCAGTGCCAGCAGGCTTTTACTCAGATAAAGGCTGCTCTTTGTGGTGGACTGCTCCTACAGGCTCCTGACTTTTCTCTCCCTTTTCTTCTACAGACTGACGCCTCGGACAGAGGGTTGGGCGCAGCCCTGTCTCAGGAGACAGAAGGTGAAGAGCGGCCGGTGCTGTACATCAGTCGGAAGCTCTCTAAGAGAGAGACTATGTACAGCACCATAGAGAAGGAGTGTTTGGCCATCAGGTGGGCCTCCCTGGCCTGTGTCGGGCAGTGGGGGTATGTGGCGGAGGGGGCGTGGTTTTGCGAGGTCTGTAGCGGGAGAGAAAGAACGGAACCGAGCGGTGAGTAAGTAGGTCAAGTGCAGATGATGAACACCTGTGTCTGATTGCAGAAATTGGCGTGGAGAGACTGCATATAAGCTGCTGCGGGATGAGAGTCGAGAGAGAGTTGGACTGGGACTTCATGCACGTACTGTGAGGAAAGGACGGAACTGAAACCGAGTGATCGCTCTGGAGATCTATTTATAGAGTCATTGAGTTTGTGCGCCCACGTGCGCTCTTTATGTTTGTATCTGTGAACTTGAGTAATAAAAGTTGCGAGTCCCAGTCACGCCGACCCTGTCTTCTTCCTTCCACACCCACACAATATACGAACCTTGTTACAAATGTTTGAAGCATTTCTTTGCTTGTTAAATTTTTGTTATTTTTGTTCTTTAAAGTGATGACCAAGCGGCCAGCGGCGACAGTGAGTAAACCCAATGCTTTAGCCTCTCAAATCAACACTTGTCAAAGTAGTTAGGCTATATTTTGTTTCGTTTCTTTATTAAGTTAATTTAGAAAAATGTTTGAAGCATTTTTTTTTTTGTTAAATTAAAGTTTTTGCTTTTTAAAGTGACGACCAAGTGCCCAGCGGCCGACAGTGAGTTAACCCAACACTTTAGTCTCGGAAATCAACACTTGACTTGTCTTGCTTATAAAATCCATATAAAACACTTAAAGCATCGTTTAAACGTTTAGCCTACAATCACCTCCATCACAGTAAAAAGGCATTTCTGACAAGATGAGGCAGGCAGATCGCAACGGTGCGCGCAAATGAAACTTGTTACACAATCTAAATAAATATAGGTTGAAAAAAATCTAAATCTAAAAAAATAATGCAGGTTGTCCTACCTTACACCTCTCCGCAAAATGAATATAAATCCGATCTTCAATTACCGCACTATTTGCACATTTAACGGAGTTCATGTCAACGAAAGCAACCGATATGAGCATTTTATTCATCAGCTCATTTCAACATCAAAGACTGCATTATGAGAATGAGCGACCTAAACACTGGTAAGAGCCTTTAGTCTCAATAGTTTTAATGAAGATGGTTGTGTTTTTGAGCATCTAAGACTTAGCCTATTTTTTCACTTGTGGCAGTTTGCGTGTTGGCTTGCTTTACTCATTTGTGGCGACGCGTGTTGCATAGCGCCGTCCTCTAAACACTGTGCGAGTCAGTCTTGACAGTTGCGGACTCGCGATATCATGGTCTCATGTTATTTCCACCAGCGAAGCACATCTCATTGTTTCTTTTAATTATTGAATGTCTAAAATATAAAATGAAGGAGAAGCTTTAAAAAGGCCCGAAGCCTGGCCTGTGTTTGAGGTAGGATGGGAAAATTAGCCCGAAGCCCGGCCCTAGGGACGTAAAAAAGTCGGGCCCATCGGGCTCAGGCAGAAATGCAGGGCTCTAATTACAATTTCTCAATTCTTGTCACTTTTTTTTAAAAGGTGTCATGAACTAGCTTTTTTATTTTTTTATATTGTTGTCTGTGGTCAACATATGACGTTTTGCGTGGTTTTTACATTCAAAAACATCATAATGAATAAGTAATAGGATATTTTCTATCCTGGTTTTAAGGCTCTCCTGGAATGCTCGGTTTTTATGGGCGTGCTGCACTGAAAGTTTGCAAGTAAACGGCCACGGCTAGGATTGGATAAGATTTAAATATTTAATGAGCTTCAGCTCCCATGTCAGTACATGTGGGAATTGTTTTGAAAGCGTGTGGGAAAACGGCAACCAGAATGAATTGCCCACAGGGCTCGCAAAACGTCTTTATCAAACAAACACAATGATTTATCTCTCATCTACTGACGATTGATAGGAATGTTATTTTTTTATTACTTGGCCTGCCCAATCAGTGGATATAAGTGTGAACTGTGTATCTCACACACACACACACACACACACCAAGTACGTTGCAGACAGCATATTCACTTCCGCAATTGTATTTTTCCTTCAAATATCAAGTCAAGAGAGTGAACAACGCACATCAAGAAAGGAATGTTATTTCACTATTTAAGACGTTTTGGTAGCCCGTCTGGAAAACACATAGGAAACGGGTTTTGCGAGCCCTGGCCCATACATGTCCGAGTCTGATCCCAAATCGCAATGAACCAACAACACCACAAATAAAGGATTCTCCAGCCTGTGACAGCGTGTTAAGGTATGTTCTGTTAGACACGTACACATAATCAATAGATCTCAAACGATCTGTAACAATGCAATACTATCACAAATAAAAAACATTTTTACTCACATTAGTGTGTTGCTTCATTCATTCTTGTAATCTCATCCTGTCTGCAAATCCAGTCTCTTGTTTACAAACGAATCCATAGTGAAATGAATGAACAAATGTGCAATGTCTTCCTCACGTGAGCTGGATATTCATAAAAAATAAAGTTCATCCATGCATTCATAATATTGGAATCCGAATGAAGTTTATGTGGTATGTTTATTGCTTAGAAGTTCAATCTGGTTTAGGTCTATGTAGGCCTATGTCATCTCAGGCACGAGTTGGTGGGCCGGGTTACAGAATAGGGTGTTGTTGTTCTTCTGTTGAGGCTGTGTTTCACCACACTCTGACGTCACAGCCTGGCACATTCTGAGATTGATCGTTTGCTGGGCCTGGTGTCAATAAAAGCTTTTCTTTGACTAACAACAAAGTTTTCAGCTTTGAAACTTACAGGATATTCTTATATTACCATGACTTTTATCTATCAAAAGCTTAAGGGAAAGTTGATTTCTCAATTCAGGACCCCATTAAAACTCTTCACTCAGTGAACACAATATCAGTCTATGTGGATCATTTATCATTGCTTTAGTAAAAAATACACAAATGCCACTGAAACTCCTCTAAGATCCTAGAGGCCAATCTGCACATGCTTACATACTCTTTTGAAAACTGTTAAACTTTCAGAACCTAAAGTTCAGAACCTAACAAATGAATGAGAATAAAAATAACACAGCAATTTGCTAAATTTCTACTGTAATACCATGTTGAAATATATTCTGAATATAAAGAATTAAATACTATCAAAACAATTTTGAACACTTACACAGGTGTTAGTCTTTCGATTTAATCACCATCTATACAAAAGGGCAAAACTTAGAAATCATTTTGCACTGTAATGTGAACATGGACCACAGTATGGAACATAAGCTGCAGTGAATTCAGAATGTCATTCTTGTTTTATAAAGAAACTTTACAAAAGAAATCCCTGTATGATTCGACCCATCAGCATGTGACTTAAAATCATCCCTTCAGTATTTCTGTGGATTCAAAATCCTGTAGGCCTACCAATATAGCAACATGGTATGGTACATTTTGGTACACAACATAAATGCAATGTTTAAAATGTTCTGTAAAATCTTCAGACAGAAACAGCTGCTGGTCTCTGACTCTGATCTGGGCAACTTCAAGACGGAGATAATGTGCTTGAAAAGAAGAAACCATAATTTTCTGATGTTTTCAACAATTGGCATATTTGCAGTATAGACTATAATTTGGAACACTTTTTTTTTAAAAATTACAGCCTAATGTCGACTTTTATTACATAACTTTTAGATTTAGTATGCCAGTATTATGACTTAGTATATTGAGATATATATATATTTTTTTTCTGGTCACATTTTTGACATCAAGGTATTTTTATCTACACTTCATCTGAAACGTATACGGCTTTTTCTAAGGAACAAGAGACAACGGTTTGCAAAAACTTGGGAACCTCTTCAAGTACTCTTCAAGTATTTAGGGGGAGGAGATCTGGAGGAAAGGGACGCTGACTTAATTTGGGTTGGATCTAATAAATAAATAGTAACTAGCATTTCTCCCTATGTGGTGCGTATCAGGCAGACAAAGGGGTGGGTGGGTGGGTTAGAGAGCTTTGTTTAAGAGTTTCCTGTATGTCAGAATAGGTGCATAAGTTAGCATGTATGTACTACAGATATACTTAGGTGGCATGTGCATGTATAGGAATGTTATCTATGCTTGTATGTGTAATTGTGTACATATGTATATAAAAATTTATATATAGTCAATACCTGCAGAAGAATTATAACTTTTGTTAGACTCTGTTTACATAAGGAAAATATGGAGGACCTTGAAATTTGATTTCTGTTCAATTTATATATATTTCTCCAATAAAATAAAAAAAATAAAAAAAGCATTTTTATCTTATGTGGCGGATGGCTTCCATAGCACATTGTACTCTGAAACTGTTCGGACACATGCCAAAATAGATGATAAAAATACATATATATTTTTCATGAATTTAATGTTTATTCTAGTTTTTCCTTCATAAATGCAAAAAGACGAAACCGTACTTTTCTGTATTCAGAAAATACTTTAGTTGTAATTACTTTCCATCATTGGATTGTATGAAAATTAAAAAGGCCCAGAAACTTGTTAGAATAATAAGAGACCTTGGTCACTTAGAAGAGCAATGAGACCCCTTCTTGTTTTTCTTTCTTTTTCTTTTATTATTATTGTATTTTTAACTGTGTGCCTGCCTTGCTTAATACAATACTTGTTTTATTTGTATTCAATGCCTTTTTTAGATGTATATTTTCGTTCTGTTTTGTTCTTGGTGTTCAATAAACAAGAGGAAAAAATTATCAGCTTTCCTGTAAAACAACAACAACAACAACAAAAACCTTCCCAAAACATGAAGACACGCATACAAACAAATATCTAATGGTAAAATGTTTCATTTTCAATAGTTTATCTGGTTGAATTAATTTATATTTGAATACATGATTAAATCACTGTGCCCTACTCACAAAACTCGACATATTTACATAATTTAAAACATGGTGCGTGTAAACCAAATACTGTCCTAAACTATTTTTTATTTACTTTATAACTATAGCTGCTTGACTTTTCTTATGAAGTGATCTCGACTTTTATTCACTTCTGCGCCACGTTGTTATGAAATGATTGGGCCGCGTGTGTCATTTCAATGGGGGATACTAGCAAATCTGTTAATCCATTATTTTATTTAGAATTAGCTTTATAACATATTCTGTAAATGTAACGTAAAATTCATGTTTTTAAAATACTCTTCAATACATTTAAATGATGTTGGCACGTCTTAAAATCTACCGCGCTTGCCGGCAAACATCCACAGATCCCCTCGCAAAACTGGTACAGTCCAATGACCCATGACGTCACGCCACAGTGCTCTGGCCCCGCCTTCACACTGCCTCATCATCACTGATGAGGAACTCAACTCATCCCAGAATATATTACAGCGCCTTAACCCTGTCAGACAGACACGACATTAAAGATTAAACAGAGTTTACTTGTGTAAGTAAGTTTAAAGCCATGTTTTGTTGATAACTTGTCTTCTAATCATCAAATCAGAGCAGCAGGTGAATCGTTTATTTGGGTGAGTTTATCATTAAATCAAATAAAACATGAGCTGTGCAGTTTTACTGTGTTGTAATAACGTTAATGATACTTTGTTAAGTTGTATTATTTATATGCTATCATTTTTTTTAATAGAGACATATAAAATTCTTGAAATTAGTTTTTCAGTCAAATATTATCATCATTATTTTGAAATGAATTAATGAATGGCTAGTGAATGAAAAGCAGCCAAAGTGTGTCCAGCATACATGGGAACTCCTTCAGTCGGGTGATTTCAGGGTGATTGGGACACTTTGCCATTGAGATGACTTGGAAAAAGTGTCCCAATCACCCTGAATTATAATTAAATAATAATATTTACCATACTGTTTAAATACACCCCATACTATTATTAAAAATGTGGGAAATAGTAATAATGAAGAATGAGATGGTGTGTCCAGGCTTGACTGGTTGGCAAGCTCTTTGTACAAGATGATTTTCAGGTATTACAGGGGTGTATTACGTCACGTGGGCGTGTTGTGTTCTAATGGGACATACAGGTGTCCTTTGTGATTTTCAGTGTATACTAGTGTCTGGGTGCCTTTTATAAACATTGATATAATCAGGACTTGTTAGAGCTGTTACCTGTTATTTCCAAATGTTTCTCATTGTGTTTCTCAGGTACCGCTCATATATGATTGCACCTGATGCCCATCTGCATTGACTGCTTCCTGTTCTACTGACCCACAATGAAAGCTCTGATTCTTGTCGGTGGCTACGGCACAAGGTTACGGCCGCTGACTCTCACTGTGCCCAAACCACTGGTTGAGTTCTGTAACAAACCCATCCTGCTCCATCAGGTGGAGGCTCTGGTCAAGGTAGCTGAGACACTACAGACAGATTTAGTTTTTTTCTGAAGTATTACATTTGGATTTACGTTCATATGATGTTCACTGTTGGTGTCTTTGTGGTCAGGCTGGAGTCCGTCATGTCATTCTGGCTGTGAGCTACATGTCTGAGCTGTTGGAGCGAGAGATGAGAGCTCAGGAGCAAAGGGTATTTAATGAACATTCATGTTTTAGATAGTCTGTCATACAGTCAAACCAAAAATTATTCAGACACCAGATATAATTTTTTACTAGTGGGTGCAGGACACTAGTTAATTTATGTAAGTGAGGATAGCAAAATAAAGTAAACCATGACATATTATACCCAAAATTCTTCATAAAGTGGACTACCAGTAAAATTGATTATACATTTGGGACCAAAATTATTCAGACACTTTGATCTGATCATGTTTTTCTTTTATTATTTAATTGTGTACTTAAATTGAACAGCTGATTGGTTAATTGTAATCCATTACACACCTTTATATCATCTAATATTATCAAGATGATTTTTTTCTGACACCGTTTAACTCTGAGTTCTTGTCATATTTTATTACCATTTTATAAACTATAGCGAATAAACTGTGATAATGTGAGAAAATGTTGAAGGTGTCTGAATAAATTTTAGTTTGACTGTAGGTGGAGAATATCAAAGTAATACAATCTTATTTGTGATTTTGACAGCTTGGAATAAAAATCTCCCTTTCACATGAAAAGGAACCTCTAGGCACTGGTAGGTGAACATTTTCTCATCACTTTAACAGCACATCCCTCAGCCAATGTGAAAGTGTAAATCTGTAGCTTTTTTTTTTCAGCTGGTCCTTTGGCTTTGGCTCGAGAGCTGCTGACCGACAATGAGGAGCCTTTTTTCGTCCTCAATAGCGATGTCATCTGTGATTTCCCCTTTGATGACATGCTGAAGTTCCATCAACAGCATGGCAGAGAGGGCACAATTGTTGTAAGTAGAGGCCAACCGATTGTGGATTTTACCGATAACGATAACTAGGTTGGAACACGCTGGCCAATAACCGATTAATCAACAGGATACAGAATGAAAACAAACATACTTAAAATAGTGCTGAACTATATTACAAACATTTTAAAACATCACTGAACAATTAAAAATTGAATGTACTATTCCTTTTAAATATAAAAAATATTAATTATACCTTGATCATTCATGTTAGTTTAGTGCATTAACTAAGAGACTTTAAAATGTAAATGATGAAATTAACAATAAATAATATTATTAACCTTAGTTAGTTACAAATGGACTCTTATTGTAAATTGTTACCATTTCATATAATTCCAAACAGTCATGCTTGAAGATGGCCATCTTTAAATATATACACAAAGGCCAAAGCATTGAAAATAGATACATATGTACACCTGGTCGGTGTATATTGTATGTATGCTCTTACACTTTATTTGATTCTATTTTAGAACACTTGGGGTGGGTTGCACCAACAAGGATTAAATTAAACTCAGTTTAGAGCTAATCTAGGATTTGTTGATCTAGGCTTTATTTTAAATCGAGTTGTGTTGCACCACATAATTTTAAACCCAGATTAACAAATCGGGGATTAGAATTTAACCTGCGATTAAAACCTCCATTTACAATTAATTTTCGCCGCCATGATGGATTCGCCATTGACAGCAACAATACTAATATTCAATTTCCTTCTTTAGTGACCACCAGAAACTCTCTCTCTCTGACATAGCTCTTGCCAATAAAGGAAATAAACTTGTAAAATGTCAGCTGTCTTTATAATGCGTTACAGAGAGACCGTTAGCCTACTGATCAAGCAATGAAAACAACGCGTGCGTAAAATATATAAATTAATAATGGAGTAGGATATTGTGGCAGCGTAATTTATGACAAAACAACTGTCATGATTTGCGGAGTGACTATCTCCGCTCTTGACAGCGCCGCCCATCCCGTTTGATCCCCACGCAGCAGCCACACGTGGAGCGGGCATGAGAAACGCGAGGTGCGGCCGCGATCACTGGCGCTCACCTCATCTTCACCGCTGCCATCAATGCTAAATATACTCCTCTCTTCTTTTGTTTGTCCGACACCGAGGTGTGGGACGGATCCGCATCCCGGACTCGATGGCAGGCGTAAATTCACTTGCCGTCACGGCATTCACCCTCTAACGCAGGGTTCCTCAAATCTTACCCTGGAGGTCCAATGCGCTGCAGAGTTTAGCTCCAACCCTAATCAAACACACCTGAACATGCTAATCAATGTCTTCAGGTTCATTAGAAAACTACAGGTAGGTGTGTTTGATCAGGGTTGGAGCTAAACTCTGCAGCGCATTGGACCTCCAGGGTAAGATTCGAGGAACCCTGCTCTAACGGCTCAATTTGCTTTATTTTTAATTTTTATTAGTAATAAACACCTCTCTGAGACCTGACGACACACCCACTGTTTCTATCTCTGTTCAATCATCCGCCAAGTTTAATTGTAGGTGCACTTTACTTTATTTAAACCTCCTCACATGTAAGTATAAAATTAATCCATAATTGAGATTTAAATCTGAGTTTAAAGTGATGGAGCAACAGGATTAAAGTTAATCCAGGTTTATTGTGAAAATAAATCCAGGATTAAAGTCATGGTTTAAATGTAAACCTGCTTATTTTTAAATGAGGTTTAAAGTTTGGTGCAACAGAATTATTAGGTAAACCTTGATTTAATCTAGATTTAAGATTAATCCTTGTTGGTGTAACCCACCCTTGATTATCTAATCAAAATAATGAATAACTGAAATCGAATGCGTTTCTTATTTTGTTTCTGTTGGCTGCATGACGATACAGTTTGCTTTGTCACGTCACTAGCTTTCAACAAATTAATTACTTTATAATGATATGAAAACATGTACGGTAGTGTACTGTATACATACCTTTTCATTGTCTGTTTTAAATCTGTATCTGAAGTGTCCCGCTCTTTGCAGCGGGCAGCCTCACGTGTAACATGTTTTGAAATTAAAATTGTGTAAAATGTGGTCTCACTGTCAGAGATTTGAAAATGACTCAAACCTATATGAGAAGTTTCAAAGATTCTTTCATTGAACAAGTACATTTTTTAGATCCTAACAGATGTTGTAAATTTCTACATCTCTGAATTCTTTTCTCGTACATCTTACATCTCGAAAGGAATATAAACAACATTACTCGCCTGATTCTCTGTTACTCGCCCACATTAACATCTGACTGATGTTTCAGGTGACAAAAGTCGAAGAACCGTCTAAGTATGGCGTGGTTGTTTATGAAGGGGACAATGGACGAATACACCGTTTTGTTGAGAAACCGCAGGTGTTTGTCTCCAACAAAATCAACGCTGGGATGTACATCTTCAGCCCTGCCATGCTGAGAAGAATCCAGGTCGGAACTGACTCAAATGCCATTTCACAACGGCGTTATCATTTAAAATTTTCATGGGTTAAAAACTGCTATCAATATACAGGGAGTGCAGAATTATTAGGCACGTTGATTTTCTGATCATATTTTTTTTCCAGGCACATTTGACCAATTCCAAACCACAGTAATCCTAATAACTACTATTGATTTAGTATTTAATAATGTATAAGTGATGTATAATTGTTCATGAAGGCTGGAAATGAAAATCACCTTATATTCAGGTGTGCAGAATTATTAGGCATGTTTTCTTTTACAGATAAATTGAGCCAAAAAAGAGATTTAACTCAGACTGAAAAGTCAAAAAGTATTAAATGCCCATGAGAAGGATGCAATACTAGACATTGCAGTTAAGGCATGACCATTGGACAGTGAAATGCTCGTTGGGTCAGCAGGATCTGACAAAAACAGGTGGTGAAGAAAAGACACCTGTTAACTGCAAAAGAATTAAGAATTAAGGTGAAGAATTAAGGGTGAAACCATCAGGAACCCTTTAGTCTCCAGCGCCACCATTTTCCAAAGCTGCAACCTACCTGGAGTCTCCAGAAGTGCAAGGTGTCAGGATCTCAGAGACTTCAGTTAGGTAAAGAATCCTAAAAAATGACCCCCACTAGATAAGAATCACAAGCTGAAGTGTTGTAAAATACATGAAGAAGGTTTTTTTATAGGCTTTATGGACCGATAGGTTGAGAGTGACTCTTGAAGGACCAGCACCACATCCTCTAGTACCACTGTTTGAAGAATTCATCTTCCAGAATCTGGCAGTACGTTTTGGGAGTTCATTTTTAGTCCATCTCTGCAAAACGGACTTCAGGATGGACTAAAATGAACTCCCAAAACGTACTGCCAGATTCTGGAAGATGAATTCTTCAAACAGTGGTACTAGAGGATGTGGTGCTGGTCCTTCAAGAGTCACTCTCAACCTATAAAACCTATAAAGCCTATAAAAAAGCAGGCTTCATGTATTTTACAACACTTCAGCTTATGATTCTTATCTAGTGGGGGTCATTTTTTAGGATTCTTTACCTAAGTAGCAGGGAAATCACTTCATAACTTGTTAAACATTGTATTTAGCAATTCCATTTAGTGGTTTAAAGGTGCTGTAAACAAGGCTAGATGTTCAGATTCAGTCACTGACTTAGCCCTCGACTCCCTCCAGCATTGAAGAGCCTTATCTGATGTACAGTATTTACATTAATGCGTTTGGAAGAATCTTTTATTAAAAATGACATGCACCGCATTCAAGGGATATATTTTTAGTAGTTCATGCATTCCCTGGGAATCGAACCCATAACCATTGCTAGCACCATGTTCTGCTGTTTAAGCTAAGGAACATTAACATTAAAACACTTCACATGGAAAGCTTCAAAGAGGCTCGTAAGCGTAGCTTCCCTAGAGCTTTTGATTTATAAAAGGTCATGGTAATATAAGAATATCCTGTATAGAATATAAAGAAGTAAGGAAGTTTTCAGCTCTGAAACTTTATATTCTATAAAGGATATTCTTATATTACCATGATCTTTTATAAATCAAAAGCTCAAGGGAAAGTTGGTTTCTCAATTCATCACCCCTTTCATCTTAAAACTACAAATTACCCAAATACTTCCTATATATTATGATTACAGTAACGAAAAAAAATTTTTTTGCAAAAATTTAAAGTTTACCATCTTTAATAAAAAAAAATATTCTCTACTTTCTATTACATCAAACTGCACAAGTCAATACTGGTCACACCAAACGACCGACATTAAAAGCTACGCTTACGAGCCTCTTTGAAGCTTACTACACTACATCTTATGATTGAATTACGAATTAATGGCAATATGGTTCTGTTCAGATGAGTCTCCTGACCTTTCATGAGCACCATGAAATAGCATTGAGTCAGGGGACAGCAGCAGCATTAGTGTACACTCAAATGAATTAGGATTAGGAGAGCTGAAACTACCCTCCCCCCAACAGACCATACCAGGCAATCCTCCTTGGTTCTTCCAGCTAATTGAAGAGACAGCAGAGGATACAAAAGCAATTTCATCTATGTGAAGCTAGCACGAGGATGTAGCTACAGTTAATGATACGAGTAAATAAATAGAAAATAGGCGATATGGCTCTATTCTAAATTCCCCTTCATTATCATGGGGAGCTCCATGAAATCCAAAACAGGGAACAGCAGCAGCTTCTAGGGGCAATCCTCCTATTTTATAGACTGGAGAGTAGCATAAATCCCCCCAACAGACCATACCGGGCAATCCTCCCTGGCTCTTCCTTCTAAATCGAAGAGCCACGGAGGACCCAAAAGAGTGTTTCAAGAGAAGGCAATCTAACTGCATTTAATTGTCCAATGCAGATCCAATCGATCTACGTGAAGATAGTATGATGAATGTAACCAGCTAATGATAGAAGTAATTTATATTTATATATCAACAACTACTGAAGCTATAATATTACATTTCTCAAGCCACGATCAGAGAGCAGCACTCATAGCTTTTCTAATGGATGGCTCGAGCCAGATAAAACGTTCATAAGCAGCTGAAGACAATCGCATGAATGGCCTTCAAATGTAGAGACGGGAATGGAGGAAGCTGCAGTTGTAGCAGCCTCTATGCACAGAGAATGAGCCGTATAACGCTCTGAAAGAAGCTTGCAGTATGCATAGCGGCGGAGACAGGAGGCAAGCCATGCTCTTTCCCTACTCTAAGGCAAATAATGGATCCTGCTGACCAGCTTGTGGATGACTCTTAAGGTAGGCTAACATAGATGACATAAAAGCAGAGTCAGATTCAGAGATAAAACGCCGTTCATCGCCTTTCCTATCAGTTTAGTGTGCTTAGAATTATGCTGAAATGCTAGGAATAAATTGATACATAAGAAATGTGAGGTCATGTGACAGCGAGTAAAACGTATCTTAGCAATATATCAGGATAAAGCCCAAAAACACCTCTATCAGCTTTAACTACCGCTTTAATAATATAAAATTCCCATAGTGCCTATAGCTTTAAGAAAAGCATATCCCAATAGTGCCTATAGCTTTAAGAAAAGCATATCCAAATAGTGCCTATAGCTTTAAGAAAAAGCATATTTCCAAATTTTCAATAGCGACTATAGCTTGAAGAAAGCATTTCCAATTTTATTGATTTATTTAATTTATTTCCTGAGTCTAAGGGTGAATGAGTAATCTGTGCAAGTTGATACACCTTAAAAATAGTGTTGTAGTAATCTTTAATCAAATCTAAAATGTAACTTCTAACTCTAAAATTCTACTCTAAAGTTAGTTATAACTTAAGAACAAGTGTTTCCAATAGCACTTACAGCTTTTAAAAACAAGCACGTTTCCAAACTTCCAAACCACCCAGTTGAGCATTACAATAATCTAGCCTTGAGGTCATGAACGCATTAACTAACTGTTCAGCATTTTGCATTGAGAGCATGTGCCGTAATTTAGATATATTTTTAAGATGGTAGAATGCAGTTTTACAGATGCTAGAAACGTGGCTTTCAAACGAAAGATTGGTATCAAAGAGCACACCCAGGTTCCTCACTGACGACGAGGACTTGACAGAGCAGCCATCTACTTGTGGAGCTTTTTTGTCCAATAATTAAAAATTCATTTTTTCTGAATTGAGTTGCAGGAAATTACCGGTCATCCAATGTTTATATTAGCTATGCATTCCGTTAATCTTGTGAATTGGTAAGTTTCTTCAGGGCGTGAAGAAATATAGAGCTGAGTATCGTCAGCATAACAATGAAAACTAACGCCATGCTTCCTAATGATATCTCCCAGTGGTAGCATGTACAGGGTGAAGAGTAGCAGTCCTGAGCCTTGTGGTACTCCATACTGAACTTGCGATCGGTGTGACATCTCTTCATTTACTGCTACAAACTGATAACGGTCGCATAGGTATGATTTAAACCATGATAAAGCAATTCCACTAATACCTACATAATTTTCGAGTCTATTCAAAAGAATGTTGTGGTCGATAGTATCAAATGCAGCGCTAAGATCGAGTAACACTAATAGAGAGATACAGCCACGATCGGATGATAAGAGTAAATCATTTGTAACTCTGATGAGAGCAGTCTCAGTGCTATGATACGGTCTAAATCCTGACTGGAAATTCTCACGGATACCATTTCTTTCTAAAAAGGAACATAATTGTGAAGACACTGCCTTTTCAAGTATTTTTGACAGAAAGGGTAGATTTGAGATTGGTCTATAATTGACTAATTCTGTAGGATCAAGTTGCGGTTTTTTAATAAGTGGTTTAATAAAAGCCAGCTTAAAAGTTTTCGGTACATATCCTAATGACAAAGATGAATTAATGATATTAAGAAGAGGATCTATGACCTCTGGTAGCATCTCTTTTAATAGCCTAGTCGGTATAGGGTCGAGCATACATGTTGTTGATTTTGATGATTTAACGAGTTTAGCCAATTCTTCTTCTCCTATAGCAGTGAATGAGTGTAATTTTTTTCCTCAGTGACACTACAATACTCTTGTCTGATGTGATACTGTAGTAGACGGCTGCATGGTTAATTTTTTTTCCCTAATATTATCAATCTTACATGTGAAGTTCATAAAGTCATTACTGCTGTGCTGTTTACAATCATCAGAAGTTGAAGCTTTATTTTTGGTTAATTTAGCCACTGTATCGAATAAATACCTTGGGTTGTGTTTGTTTTCTTCCAAGAGAGTTGAGAAATAAGCAGATCTAGCAGTTTTTACGGCCTTTCTGTATGTGATCATGTGCTCTTTCCACGAATTACGAAATACCTCTAATTTTGTTTTCTTCCAGCTGCGCTCCATTTTTCTGGCTGCTGTTTTAAGGGCCCGGGTGTGCTCGTTGTACCACTGCGTTGGACTATTTTCTTTAATCTTCTTTAAGCGCAGAGGAGCAACTGTGTCTAAAGTACTGGAAAAGAGAGAGTCAATAGTTTCTGTTGCAACATCGAGTTCTTCTATACTATCTGGGATGCTGAGGAGATGATACTGATGAGGAAGATTATTTAAAAAGCAATCTTTACTAGCGGCAGTTATTGTCCTGCCATTTTTGAAGCGAGGGGGCGGCTTTGCAACCTTAGCTAAATTAAGTATACATGATACTAAGTAATGATCTGAGATGTCATCGCTCTGCTGCAGAATTTCAACGGTATCAACATTTATTACATGTGACAATATTAGGTCTAAAGTATGATTATGGCGATGAGTGGCTCCTGACACGTGTTGCCTAACTCCAATAGAGTAGTGTGTCTTTAAATGCTAATCCCAATATGTCTTTTCCGTTTTCTACATGGATATTAAAATCACCAACAATTAGTACTTTATCTACGGCCATTACTAACTCTGATAGAAAATCAGCAAATTCTTTGATAAAGTCTGTATTATGCCCTGGTGGCCTGTATACAGTAGCTAACACAAATGTTGAACGGGTTTTATCATGTACACTACATAGCGTTACATAAAGCACCAAAACTTCGAAGGAATTATATTTGAAACTAGACTTCTGAGTAATACTGAAGATATTATTATAAATTACAGCAACCCCTCCCCCTTTACCTTTCAGACGCGGCTCATGTTTATAACAATAATCTTGGGGGGTGGACTCATTTATGGTAATGTAGTCATCAGGTTTTAGCCATGTTTCTGTCAAACAGAAAAACCCTAACCCTAAACATCTAGATTATTATCTGTAATATCATTAACAATAAGCGCTTTTGGGGAAAGGGATCTAATATTCAGCAACCCAAGCTTTATCAATTGTTCATCTGTATTATATCTTTTGTTTATTTGTTGGACATCGATTAAATATTTACTGTTGAATGGTTTTGATGGTTTTTTGTATTTACTAATTCGGGGAACAGACACAGTCTCTATATGATAATATCTTGGTGAAAGAGTCTCTATGTGCTGGGATTTATCTGACTCCGGTAACGTGAGATAGCTAGCAGACGGTCGGTTTAGCCAGGTTGTCTGCTTCCTGACCTGGGCCCTAGTGAGTCAAGGTTTAGCTCTAAGACTATGTGCCAAATTACTAGAGAGAAGAGCGGCACCACCCCAAGAGGGATGGATGCCATCCTTCTTCAACAGGTCAGGTCTGCCCCAAAAACTTAGCAAAATAATATAGGGTTCATAGACAATTGGAAGACACCACTTAGACAACCAGCCATTTACCCCTTTTCCACCAAGGCAGTGCTAGAGCTAATTCAGAGCCAGAGCTAGTCCCAGTTCATAGTTGGTTCGACTGAGGAGCCTTCTAAGAACCGGTTTGCTTTTCCACATGCTGAGAGCCACAACAGAGCCAGGTCTTACGTCACTGTATACATCTCTCTCAGCAACGCTAGCGACGCAGCGGCAATGTTGCCAAGTATGTGGTTTTGCAGCGGGCTGTTTTTTCATGTCCGCGGGATGAAGCGACCCCAATTATGTGATATTTAGCCCCATATTGCGAATTTTAGTAGGCAACCATGCCAAAAAACACATATTTGACCCCCAAATTTTTACTGGGGAATCCCCCCCCGGAACGCGATTGGGCTTGTTTTGAGTAGCAATTGGGCGGGTTTGTTGTGAAAACCTGGCAACCCTGGGCAGCGGGAAACACACACACACCAGGCTTGTTTGAGACGCATCGTCACTGCGCAGACCGATCCACGTATGATATAAAAAAAACGCATGAGTGAATCAAAAGCATAAGGAGTCATATGCTCTCGCTGGACTCGTTATCATACGGCGATCGGTCTCTGCACAGCACCGCTGCGAACAAGCCTTCCATCAACAATGCAAACGTTGCGTTACTATTCATTCACATGGCTTTACGATCCTACATCGGCATCAAAACACAACGCAAACACAGCGAATCCAACGCATTCATGTAGTTCGCCGTAATTTGTATAGACGGAGATTACAAACGAACAGCAGCTGTTAGCTCCATTAGCTGCTATTTCAAACATGGCAGATCTCAAGTTTGTGTTGGTCTTGTTGACCACGCCCCCAGCGCCTGACGTAATCGGTTCTTACTTCTAGCCCTGTTCTAGCCCAGCAATGTTTTGGTGCTACTTAAGAACCACTTTTCCTGGCTCAGAGCTGGGGCTTTGTGTGTGGAAACACAAAGAACCGATTTGAAACTAGGCTCTGGCTCCGATCTAGCTCTGGCTCTGCTTTGGTGGAAAAGGGGTAATTGAGTGATGATAGTCTGCTAACTATCTCATCACTCCTTTTTACAGGGAGCGGTCCAGAACAATAAACAGCCTCTGACATCGTACTAGCGAGTTCACACACCTCTTTAATGTTAATTTTGGTGATCTCCGACTGGCGAAGTCGAACATCATTAGTGCCGACGTGAATAATAATCTTTTACGATAAAAAATTTACGATTAGCTTTAGCCAGCACTTTTAAATTTGCTTTGATGTCAGGCGCTCTGGCTCCCGGTAAACAAGTGACTATGGTGACTGGTGTCTCTATCTTCACGTTCCGTGTAATAGAATCGCCAATGACTAGGGGACTTTCAACAGGATACTCAGTGGGTGCTTCACTGAGAGGGGAGAACCTGTTTGATGTTCTAACCGTAATGGAAAAGCGGTTCTTTGGTCTGCGACTATGCTGCCTCACTGTCACCCAGTTTCCCTGCTGCGAGGGCCCTGCAGCCGGAACCGAAGAATGTAAAGAGTTCACTAAGCTATTCGCATCCAAATCAGTGTCTAAAACTGTTACATCCTCACTACTCTCAGATAAAGTATGGATGCGTGTTTCTAATTCTGAAATCTTCTCCGTCAGCCGTACTATCTCCTTACATTTATCACATGTGAAGCCCTGTTCGCCAGCGGAGAAGCCTATATTAAACATGCGGCATGCGGTGCAAGTGATAATGACAGGAGAAGACATGACTTTCCGTGTTTGTTGATTAATCCAACTTACCACTTACCACAATCGTTTGCTGGACACTATTTACTAATCCAACTTATGAACTCAGAAAAAGGGAGACCCGGGTGCAGAGATAACAAGCTAACAGGCTAGCGAAATGCTAACGTGTGATGGTGATTTAGATTAAAAGCTAGCGATGTCAAATTTAACGTGATAGGCAATTTTTAAACAATGTATGGTGAAGAGTAAGATATATTTAGCAGTAGAAGAAAGAGGAAATATCAAAATAAAGATTCAAACGTAAGCAAGGCTCTACAGAGCTACAGACTTGAGGTACAGAGCAACAGACACAGCAGGAGGCAGACAGGAGCAATCGATCAGGCAGGTGCAATCAAGCACCTTTGGTGCTTGACGCCTAATAATAATAGGAACGCTAACGGTTTCAATAGGTGCCTTCGCACCTTCGGTGCTTGGCCCCTAATTATAGCTTTAAGAACAAGCACTTCCAATATTAATTATAGCTGTAAGAACAAGCATTCCGATATTAATTATAGCTTAAGAACAAGTACTTCCAATATTAATTATAGCTTTAAGAACAAGTATTTCCAATATTAGCTATAGCTTTAATAACAAGCGCTTCCAATATTAATTATAGCTTTAAGAACAAGCATTTCCAATATTAGCTATAGCTTTAATAACAAGCACTTCCAATATTAGCTATAGCTTTAATACAAGCGCTTCCAATATTAATTATAGCTTTAAGAACAAGTGCATTCCGAATCTCAACTATAGCTTAAGACAATATCCAATAGCAACTTTAGCTTTAAAAGAGTTACACATTTTACAAATACCAACTATAGAGACAAGAAAAATATCTATAAGCCTAGCTTTTTACTGAAAACTACTAAGCTTAAGCTTTTGCCAGCTGAGACCTATGCTTGATATACTTAACTTGTGGAGTGCAGATTTCTCAGTCAGTCACATAACGTTATTAGTATAACTTCAGAGAGTCCATGAAAATAATGCTGCGATGCAAACACCAAATTAGACCGTTTATGAACCATGTGACAAAATCGCGAGTTCAAGTTTACAACCTGAATGATTGTGAGGTGAACCGTGTGGGGGCGAATTGCTCTCGCTATATTGCGCACTGCACAAATCCTTGTGATATGATCCATTTTGCCCGAATTCCCCATTTAATTAGCTCCAGACAAATCTTGTATTAAAGCAAACATGCATTTGAGCAGTGATTGATTTTAACTAATAAATACCTCTCTGATGGCCACCTCTCAGGATCACGTCCGTTACGATCGGCCGCCGCCTATCGCTGCTAAACACGCCGCAAATGGAACACCCGACGTATCCCAGAGCCCGAGACACAGAACCCAGTGAAACATTTGCCAAATAATATAATTACAGGCTCATCAAGCGGGGTTGCTTTTGTTGAGAGAATAGCTTGTACCGTTAGAACTTGAACCGCCACACTCGGGTAAGCTGGAAATAAAATTATCATTCTTACGAGACAGCAGTTAGTCTAGTAATAAGCTGACGAAAGTATCCAACACATGGTCATAATGTTTGCTGCTCCCATAGTATAAATAGTATATGTCCTGATATAATTTTGCTGAAAATGCAGCTGCTCACGTTCGTCCTACGTTTGTATGTAAATATTGAATACATTATTTGCAAAAATAATGCTCACATTGCATGATTGAATCATTAGCCAACACATACTTATCTCACTCAATAGAACACAAAGTGAAAGGCAATGTTCGATGATTTGATAAAGCAGACTGCACAAAATGCATAGTGAAAAGCAAAGGAAAACCAATAAATTCTTATCCTGGTTGCAAAGCAGCGAGCAGCAAGTAGTAAGAGCAAACTGAATCTGCTTTAAATAGGCGCCCTGTTTTTAGCGTAGCCATTAGCAGCGAGGGGAGTTGAAACAGCTGATGTAAATCAGCTGATGAGACCGTGGTGTTGTCAATCACGTTAGCAGCGTCTTGACTACTTGGTCTGCCAGAACTGACGCTGACGCTCAATTTTTGATCATGCAGTCTGCAACGTACTGGCGCGTGCGTGTCTGTGTGTGTGTGTGATGCACGGTTCGCACTTATATCTACTGATCGGGCGGGCCAAGTAATCAAAAAATAACATTCCAATCAATCGCGAGTGGATGAGAGATAAATCATTGTGTTTGTTTGATAAAGATGTTTTGCAAGCCCTGTGGGACGAATTATTCCGGTTGCCATTTTCCCACATGCTTCAAAAGAATCCATCACAGTGTACTCGCGGGGAGCTGAAGCGCATTAAATATGCAAATCTTATCCAATCCTAGCCGTGGGTGTTTACTTCCAAGTCTTCTGTGCGGCACGCCCATAAAATCCGAGCGTGCAGGAGAGAGCCTCAAAACCAGGGTAGAAAATATCCTATTACTTATTCATTATGATGTTTTTGAATGTAAAAACCTCAGACAGCAGTATACTTTTTTTTAAAATCCAGTTCATGACACCTTTAAATTAAAAATGAATTGCTGATCCTCAAAACCTCGAATAGGTGCGTGAGATTGATTCAAAATCTTACTTCCGCCTGGTATCCAAAGTTTTCCTCTATTCCCTTTAAGACGTGTGACTGCGTAAGCCATTGT
Organism: Gobio occitaniae; assembly: GCA_033150135.1. NCBI lineage: Eukaryota > Metazoa > Chordata > Actinopteri > Cypriniformes > Gobionidae > Gobio > Gobio occitaniae. Next base: position 42,977 of record JARQWZ010006541.1, read on the forward strand.
TGACAAATAAGAAATTGTGAACATGTCACACTTTACAAGTTTCATCTACCATGCATCAATGTAGCTCAACAGTAGAGCATGAAGTCAGCAAAGCCAAGAACATGAGTTTGATTCCCAGGGAATGCATGAACATTAAAAAAATATATACCTTGAAATGCAATGTAAGTTGCTTTAAACGTGTCAGCCAAACATCTGAGACAGTTTCTCAAAAAACTTCTGATTGGCTAAACAAAAAAGTGGCCTCTTTTATTGTACTGTTTCCAGAAACTAGGGCTGTGACCGAGATTTGCGCGATATCTCAGGTCAGTTATGCCAGTGATTATATTTCAGACAGTAGGATTATTTCCTGCATGCTTCCATAAACTGGTTTTAATTTTGCTGAAGTTTTCAACATTTTCCTGTATTGTGTCTTTCAGTTGCGGCCCACTTCAATTGAGAAGGAAATATTTCCTGTCATGGCAGAGGAGGGACACCTTTATGCCATGGAGCTGCAAGGTAAAGGATCACACACCTTTCACCTGACACATGCTTAATTAGAGTGATTCCAATACAAGCATATATTGATATATTGAACACTATATTGTATCTGTACGGCAGATCCTTTATTTAGGTGTTCATTCATATAATTCCTTCACAGTTCATCTAAATAATCAAACGGGCCTTTCACACCTAAAATTGTTAGAATTGTTAACCCCAGCCCACTTAAACCCTGTGTTAACATAATCCTGGGTTGTTTTTTTTATCTTGTTTCACATTGTTCAGTCTTAACCCTGGTTTAGGAATTAGTGTATACAAATATAGGTGTAAATGGGCCATTAATCTTGGGCTTTCAGGTTTCAAGGTTTAACTCTGCATTTGTATGCCCTGGGTTACCAGTCTTATTTGCATATTTGCCTTTTCAGTATCATTGATTGGATAATTAATCACAGAACATAACTTGTATAAACAACAACTTGTTGTATGCACTCTTGTGCATAAGTTGGGTTTATATATTGCTGACTGTACCATCCAGTTCAAAGTGATGTTCTTTGCTCTTTTTCTCACTCGGGAGGTGTACATTTCTTGGAGGCTGGGCAGGGAGCGCCAATAATCCATTGTAGTTACCTTCTGTCCATAGACTGTAAAAAAATATGGACGTAGTGTCCGTGACGTCACCCATAGGATTCTGATGAGTCGTTCAGAAGCGCAAAGCTGGCCGTTGCCATCTTGGCAGCGCGTCATCGCGCGTCACTCCCGGATAACAGAAAATGGGCAAAAGCGGGCGGAACTTAAGTGACGCGATGACTAACAGAAGGCAGATAAATGGCTATCCACCTGTCACTCGAAGTGGCCACGCCCTTAATTATGCAGAATTTTAATGCTTTATATAATGTAAACGGAAGAGTTATAAAAAAATTCACCCCCCTCACAGTTGTCATGAAGGGCAAAATGAGCCGTATAGACCAAAAGCACAATTTGTACCAGGCTCTAAACATGTTTTATTCTGCTCTAAAGTTGGCCATTTTAACATGGGGCTCAATGAGATTCTGCTCCCTTCTGGATCCTGTCCCTAGCGGCCAGTCGATGAATTGCAGTTTGAGGCACTTCTGTATTGGCTTCAAGAGAAACTGCGGGAGGTTGCCGCTTGCTTCTGTCTAATTCCTTCTGTCTAATTAGAGCTGTGTCACCTGAAACATAATTTATCATTATTAAATGATACCATTATAATTGTAGGGATGCATATATCCTCACAGAAACTGATGTAGGATGTTCTAGTATCTATGAGCTTGTCCAGTTCGGTGTCTGCAGCTGTAAAAACACTTAATTTGAAGCAGTCTTATAGTTCCCGCTCTGCTTCATTAGTCCATCTTTTTACAGTTCATTTTACAGGTTTAGCTGATTTCAGTTTCTGCTTGTAGGTCAGTTTAAGATGAACAACAGTGGTCAGAGAGGCAGAAAGATGCATGTGGGACTGTTATACCAGCAGAAAGGAAGCTAAGACCGGCGGCAGGTCAAACAAATCAGCAACCAAAATGAAAGCATGTTCGGGGGGACATCCCTGTGCGTTTTGTCATAATTTGCTATATACAAAGTAAACAATCAGATTGAAGGGTGATTCTCACAAAACTGTATTTTCTGCAAGCTTCAAGGATCATTGGAGACTCCAAAAGGACACCAAATAACCAAGGAGTCCATATAATTCTATTATATAATACATTTATACACACCTAAGCACCCATGAAGAAAAAAAACATTACAGAAAAAAACTTTACAGAATTCACAGTGTATAGTGTGTGTACAGAGCAACAACTAAAAGATTGTTTTCATTTTAGACATTTTATTTAAAATGTAAATTTAAATGTAGACGCGTCAAGCTACGATACCGAACAGAACCACACGGAGACGCCAAAAAAACTCCTAAATCAACCACTTTGACGGCATAAACCTACGATTACTAAACACAGGAACATACACATGACAAATCAAACATTATTCTTCCTGAGTGTGTGTGGAAACAACGCAAATGTACTGTGTGTCTGTACATGAATGCAGCGTGCGATCAGTGATTTAGAGCGCACACATACACAGTGTTCTTTGTGCATCATTATGACACTCACACGCTCGCTGTATGACTCCTGTACGACACCAAAATTGCACTCTTCAGAAACGATCACAGAATACGACAGATCTCGTGTTTTAAAGCAAAGCACACACTGGAATGAATAATTCACTAAAAACGCAATGTGAGTCTATTCTCTCTGATATGTTTGATGTAATCAGCCTGGCCTTCTTTACATTAGCGCTGTTTTGGACTGTTTGAATGAATTCGATTACTGGATCACTGAAAACGTTCCCAGAGTTTAACGGCTTAAAATGGCCTGATCACAAACAGAGCTAACTACGAGAGCTTTGTTGCTAACTACGTAAAAACGTCTGTGTTCCAGGTTTCTGGATGGACATCGGCCAGCCCAAAGACTTCCTGACAGGCATGTGCATGTACTTGCAGTCCGTACGGCAGCAGGCGCCTGAGAGGCTCCGCACTGGACCAGGCTTCCTCGGACACGTTCTTGTGGTGTGACATATTTTTACATCAACATGCATTAAGTGGAGATTTACTTCTTGTTTAGTTTGACTTTTTTATATTAATTATGTAGTCTGTGTCCACAAGGTGGTAGTAGTAGCACAAAATAATCTCACTTTACACACTTGTAATATTTTGTAGCGTCTATTTAAAGCAAGTCAGTTCACTTGATATCCATATTCATAACACGCCCTGGCAGCTATTCTCAGCTTCTATTTACTTTAATGAGGAAAAACAGAAATCTACTTAACTGTTTAAGTTTAAGTAGACTGTTTAAGTAAAATGACACTGTCATTTTAAATCGGTAATAAACTTGCAACAGTAACATAATAACTAATATAATTAGGCTTGTGAGACTTTAAGTTATGGTTAAAAAAATGGTCCCACTTTATATTAGGTGGCCTTAACTACTATGTACTAACATTTAAATTAATAATTTGATACAATGCACTTACTGTGTATATACATGTTTTTACATTGTACTTGCATTTAAAAAAATACCTGCATGTAATTACATCTGTGAAAAATTCATCTTGAATCTGTTCATTAGTATGGATTAAATGAAAGACTGAGGACATCTAGGGCCCTATCATACAGCCAGGCGCGACGCAAGTGTTTAACGTTAAACATTGTTTAAATAGCAAATGCATTTGCACCCATGGTCTGAAAACAAGGTGTGTTCAAGCGCATTGTTGGCGTGTTGCTATTTTGAGGCAACTGAAAACGACTGCGCCATTGACAACAAAAACCTGGTATAAAGTCAATAGTGCAGTATTTTATTTGTGTTATTTAAAGGGCGTGTTTGTAATATGCGCCTATAGGCGGGTGCACAACGCGTGTACAATCTGCTTATTACACACACAGGGACGCAACGCACAGCAGTGCTCAAACCTTTTTAAATATTAAAAATAAAATTCCTCTCTGGAGAAGCATTCAGTCTTTCCACCATGTAAATAGCGAATCTGCCATGGTGCAAGAACAACTGGCTTTTAAAGGGAATGTTAGATGAGATTCTGATTGGTTTATTGCACGTTATGCCCAAAACACACCCGTGATTCTTTAAGAGAATAGGGACAACCCTTTTAGACCTGTCGCCGGACACGCCGTCCATTTTTCCCATTGTTAAACTAGCAAAATTCGATTCGGACACACCCTAAGTGCACTAGTGCAGTACGCTTTAAACCATGCACTCAGATTGTTAAAATAGGGCCCCTATTCTGGTTAAAAAAAAATCCAGTCCAGAAACTACTAGTGTCGCGGAGCGGGAGTGTTACGGATACTCAGTGTTGCCATAGACAATAAATAAATTAATTTAGTAAATAAATATAATATATATTTATTATATATTTCATAGGGCTCAATGCTAAGGATTTTTTTCAGGGGTTCAAATTTTTACTTGCCCTGTCAGAATTTTCACTGACCCCACCACAAAAAAAACGACAAATAAAATAAAATAGGCCTAGTATTGTTTTTGAGCCATATAAGCATAATAAATAAGGTTATGACTCTAAAAACTAATATCCTAACTTTTTTTATATTGTTAAAGACCATCAGTAATAAAATAAGAACAAATAATCAAATTATGAGCAAAAGCACAAATAAATACAGCAGAACAAACATATACAAATGAAATAAACAGTTATTTTCATGTAGGTCTAAACTAGATTGTCAGGTACAAAAATAGTAATAAAATGTAAAATATCAATGCATAGTCTGCATAAAATTGTCACTGCATAAAAATACAGATTAATCCTTATTAAAAGTTATTCAGTCAAGAGCAGTGAGTTTTTTTTTTTTTTTTTTTTGTCTTTTGTTATCTCAATATTTATATAGCCAATGACGATATTTTCCGGCTTTCCATGTGTGTTCACTGTTATACGGTAGGGGGCGCTGTAGCGCATTTCCTGCACGAGAACAGAATCTCCTGATCAAAACACAGCCGGAGAAGCAACGTGCGATATCATAAGCAGATGTATATGTAAAATAACGCGATCATCACCATTAAACAGCATATACATCACAACTGCCTAATGTTATTGAATGAACTGTCAACCCAGGACGAGTTATAGGACTGAAGCTTTGGGGTGTTGATGGACTCGATCTACAACATCTGTGTTTTGTTCATCGTTCAGACGTAACGTTAGTCTTTTACAAAAACGTGATTTTTTTCAGCTTTATGCTCAAAATGTTGCTTTTTCATGAAACTTGCAACATTCAAGTGTTGATTAAAAAATAATATATGAAGCTGGAATAAAACAGTGGGTCTGTTCTTTCTTTTGATATATTGCCTGTTTAGATATTCTGTGGACCATTAAAACTTACAAACTTGACCATAAATGCTGGCGGTGACTGGCAAATTTCATGTTTACGTTGATTTAAAAGACCTAACCGACTATGTTTACGATGATACTCAACAAGACAGGCATTTTGATATAATTTTGTGTGAATATTCGCGCGCTGTGAGACGCGTGGCCGTGCGTGTGTGTGTGTGTTGTGTTGCTGCCCTTCGCGAGTGTCAAACTGAGAGACACTTTCTCGTCTATGAGCGCTTGAATATTTAAATTTGCAAGGCTTAAAAATGCGCAAATGATCAGTTTCCTTGAAGATGCAGCTCTGGGAGTGTCTTTCACGCTGGCACTGAACCATCAGGCAATTCTTATTGTCGACCGTAATGACAAATAATTTTTGTCACTCATTCAGGGGGGGCGGGGGGGGCGTTTTGGGAGGGCGGGGCGCCCCCCCTGAACAATGGTAGGGGAAACACTGATATATAAATAACTGATTTGTTTCATGCTACTAACAGAAACGATGTGAAGTTTATCGTTTTAGTCACTGGCTTGATTCACTAATGCATTACGTTTATGGCATCAAGACGGCCAGCGGCGTGACTGACAGTATTAAACGATTTAGTCTGTGTGAACTTGAATGATTAGCTACACATCAGAAATCACTGATCACAGATCAGGCATTAATGAACACTGTTAATCACTGTTTGTTGCGGTGCTGTCAAATCCATATGTTAAAAGTCTGTTTATCAGTCGCTGACATCGCGACTGATAAACTGAATCCATTTTCTCCAAATTCTCTGGGCGGGCAAAGCAGAAGAAGGGGAGGTAACCTTTTCTCGTATGACGACAATATTCCAGATCGGCTCGTCTGAGCTTTCATTTTCTCAAAGGCAGAGCAGGACAGCCAAAACTCGGTTTACACCTATCGAAATTTCTAGCCACTTGAGGACCATATACAGGCTAGGGGAACACATATTAATGTTAAAAAACCTCATAAAATGAACATTTCATGCCATGGGACCTTTAAAAAAAAAAGGATGTTTAAAGTAACATTCAAACAAGTTAAACAAGTTCTAATGTATAGAAATCATAAAAGCTAACATGCGTTGTAGTTCTCACAACAAACTATATTGTGTTTTTTAAGTATATTGCAAGCAGAATATGGTACATGTATTGAAAAATATATGATATATGCCATTAACCCAGGACCCAACGGCAGTAATCGGGGAAAACTGTACCATCGGGCCTAATGTGACGATCGGAGCTGGGGTGGTTCTGGAGGACGGGGTGAGAGTAAAGCGCTGTACCATTCTGAAGGGGGCGCACATACGCTCCCACTCCTGGCTGGAGTCATGCATTGTGGGCTGGAGCTCATCAGTGGGGCAGTGGGTGAGTTTCACACTTTCAGCAATAGGGCTCAATAGTGAACACCCAACTTTTCAGCAGCCTTGGATTTGGAAGTATTTTGCACATTGATTTTCTCCATAGCAATTTCAATGGAATCTTTCTATAAAGAATTATAAGCCAAGATCCAAGCAAACTACTGTAGCTTCAAGATAAAGCATAACAATATTAAAGACTTTTAGACTAATACACAAAAGACAAAACCAAATCAAGTCAGCTTTATTTTTGTAGCGCTTTATACAATGCAGATAATTTCAAAGCAGCTTTACAGTGATAAACTGGAAAATAATGATTCAATAGCCCCTTTCACACATACAGTCTTTACTGGTAAATTACCGGTAAGAGATCATGTGTGAAAAATACCGGTAAATCAGTTCCAGCTTCCCAGTTACCAGTCAGGGAAGTTGTAACCAGACCAATTTATTACCGGTAATGATTGCTGTTTGAACACAGAATGAAGATTACTGGTATATTCACGTATGAAATCAGAACCGCTTACGTAAGAAGTCTGCTTTGGGCCAATCATAAGCTCTTATGGAGATGACATGATTACTCCACGCTGTTTACAGAAAGCATTTTAATAGTTTTTCTATACAAATATGCGCTAATCTTGACCATCTTTGTGGCACATCTCGCAGCTTTTTCAACGTGTCATGCTTGAGACCCAGCCTTCTTTTCCATTCATCAGCACTGCGGCTCTGCAGTTGGATACTATAATGCGTGTTTTTAAGAGCAAAAACGCGTTATATTTGATCATACGTTATGCCTTTCACTCAGACGTCAAAATATGTTGTCAAATTGAACAGATAGTGAAACTAAAGCACTTCTTCTAATGCAGATGGATGAAGACAATGGCGCAGCGTTTAAAGATAATTCCCGGTGAACAGCAGTGAAAATGTAAAAGTAGGCTATATAGTCTATAAGCAATCATTTAAAGGATCAAATACAGTACATTTATTGTAAACGTATTATAATAAACACATGGGAATGGGTTGTTATTACTGAGATGTTTTGATCCCTACTTCTCTATACTCTTTTGTGGCTTGTACATTAAGTAGATTTTTTTGTGATTTTGTATGATGAGCTTTGGTGCTTCAATTGTGTTGGGTCCAGGTGCGGATGGAGAACGTTACAGTTCTGGGAGAGGATGTGATTGTGAACGATGAACTCTACATCAACGGTGCCAATGTTCTGCCTCATAAATCCATCACAGACTCTGTTCCTGAACCACGAATCATCATGTGAAAACAAGCCTTTCACACCCCTCACAAAGTGCCCGAGTATGTGTTTGAAAGGTTTGCACTGGATGACAGAGAGAATCAGCTGCTGTGCTTAATGAGCATGATGGGAAGTTGTTGTTTGTTGAGTATCTGAAGTATGCAGTTACTTGATTGTGGAGTTTCTGCAGGTCAATCGCATCTATAGTAGATGTTCTCCAACTAAAAGGCTGCATCACACATTTTATGCCCCCGTAAAGTGCTGTTTTTATTTCCCTGTGCATTGTGTTCTCCATTACTGACAATAAGACCCGGACTCACCTTGCTTTGGTATATTTAGTTGATTTTGAGACACCATTAGGCTGTCTCTAGTAAGTATGTTGGTATTCTTTTTCATAATTTTTTGTTTGTTTATAAGGGAGCCATGTAATGCTTTCTGGATAAAACTCGGTGCCTGTAGAAAGAATGAAAAGTGTTTATATATCAGATGATGCAGTAGCTGATTTACTGTGAAGTAACCTTTCACACCTGTAGTATGTACTAAATTATGCAAAACACA